>CAJHQP010003667.1:0-64428 GCA_905132765.1 Moricandia arvensis
AACACTATGTAAGAGTCATAGTTTGTCTTTGTCAGTAATGGTATGAAATCTTGAAAACATTAAAAGAGAAAGGTAAAAACAAGAAACAAACAAAAATTTCAAAAACATAACAAATGAAGAAATTTGAAGTCTAAAATTAACATAATTGCATCCCAAACAAAACTCTGTATCTGCAGACAATGTTTTATCCATCATGAATGCATCAAAACACGAATCGACCAGACTCGGTTATAAACTGCTCCTTTTACAGGCCTATGGCTATGTATTCTTAACTTCTTATACAGTTAAAAAATGAGCACAAACATATATAATGATCGGCCAAGCCCAAAGATATGGATGGTGAAGATGTCAGATATCTGCTCTGAAATAGTTGCTGACATAGTTGCTGAAGTTGAGTGGTAAAGACTATGTGAAGTTAAGATGTTGAGTTGGATTCATGTAAATTTGGAGAGCAAAGGTATATATTGGAAATAAGAAAAGATAATAAACTTGAGGAGCAAATTTATGACTTAATGGAAGAAAAATAAGTGCATTACTAAAAAAGAAAAATTGCACTTATTGATATGGAAGATGTCCATATCCATGCTGTCTTGGAGACGAGGGTTTCGGGAAAGTGAAGAATAATATAAAATAGTTATGGGATCGTCTGTATTGAAATAGAGACATAGAGGCTGATCTTATACAGAGAGTGAAACTCTTGAAAATGTTATGGGTCATACTGAAGCAGTGGATAAAGTATTTAACGATGGAGAAACAAGTTTGGATAGATTAGAAATTTTTCAGTAGCAACTGTTAAGGTGTTAACAGACTATGTAAAGCTGATAAGCAAGTCTTGTAATAGATTGTTTTGGCGATCTCTAATAAAACAAAGTGTGTTTGTTTGTCTATTTTGTTTCTTGATTTATCTTTTGTATTACTTAATTGTGATATCGTCTTTGTACTTACAGATGGGACATAGTCAACAGGCTAGCGTTAACCTGCCATTTCTATTAACTAATGAGTTCTTCTTTCTTGCTCAACAAGTCACCAGCACGGTTGACAATCAGAGAAAAGATGATTATAAATGTAGTGTAACATGAGGATGAGTATAAGTTCGGGGTGTTATCCTGTCAATAATAAATGTTAGAAGGGAACTTATAGAACAAGGAACATGAGCATATATAAACAATTCACAAAGCGTTGAAGACTTCACATCCCTCCATCAACCGATTTATACGCAGATACATGGCTGAAGAGAATGGTTTTCTTACTCAGTTCGTCGATCAGACAACGTTTTACAACCAGATCGTCCTGAGTCACCTCTTGCCGGCGTATCTATGGGAGCCTTTACCACGTTTCCTTCAAACATGGCTACGGAGCTACCTCACCGGGAACTTATTTTACTTAATCTCAGGCTTCCTCTGGTGCTTCTACATCTATTACCTTAAACGCAATGTTTACATCCCCGAAGGTGACTTTATTTTAATGTCCTGCTTTTCTTGTTTTCATTTATGAGGTTAAAGTTTGCGAGTTCTCAATCTTCCAATTTAAAATCAAATGACAAGGAGATTGGTTGGACTATAGCTGCATAAATTTTATTGTAGAATTTAGTCCGTAGAATTTTTTGATGTAGTTGTAACTAATGTAGCTGTAGAAACTAAATGAAAAAAAATATATAAAAAAAAGATTTCCTACAGCAATCCTACAACAATATATTTTTGCTTTAGAAAATAAAGCTTCTACAACCACTTTTTAAGCCTCTAGTTACGGCCCAACCAATCACCACAAATAAAATGTTGGTCCAAATCAATTATATATTATGTTCACTAAAAAAATTGAAGTGGAAACTTATAATCCCATATATTTGACTTAAAATTTACTCCTTCTTTTTCTGAAAGACTGATTATCTAAATTTATTTTTTGTTTCACAACGAAATATTTTTTCAAAAATTATAAGATATTTTTAGTAATTGTTGTTAATAATTTGTTTTAGGAAACAATAATTAAGAATACATGAATTGATTAGATATCATTTGTTGATAGTTATTTAAAATGTATAGTAAATATAAATAATAAATTGAATTGTAAATATTTATTATATTATTAATATTAATATACATGAATATTCTAGATAATTATTCTTTTGGAAATAGAATCGGAATGAGTATATTATAACACTTTGAAAATGAAAAAGCTGTGGATCACAGTTTTCTTTCCTTTAATTAGTCTTACTTTTGATTTTTGTTACTGAATCTACAATTTACTTCAGATTCAATTCCTACAAGAAAGGCAATGATCATGCAAATGCATGTGGCGATGAAGGCTATGCCTTGGTTTACACTTCTTCCAACTGTCTCTGAGTATATGATCGAGCGTGGTTGGACCAAATGTTACTCTACACTTGACCACTTCAACTGGTTCCTCTGTTTTGTTTACATCATACTTTATCTTGTTATAGTTGAGTTTGGGATGTATTGGGTTCACAAAGAGCTTCATGACATTAAATTTCTCTATAAGCATCTCCATGCCACTCACGATATGTACAACAAACAAAACACCCTTTCTCCATTTGCTGGTAACTCAAACTCTCTTTCCATCCTACTTGCCTTGGTGTTTTAACTTCAAACTTGAGAATGTCATAACTCTCAATCGCATTGAGGGTCGTTCTCTAAACTCGTACTTAAAACGTTTGCGGCCTTTCTCAGGTTTTGCGTTCCATCCCTTGGACGGGATACTTCAGGCTGCACCGCACGTGATAGCTATGTTCACAGTGCCGGTTCATCTCATAACGCATCTGAGTCTTTTGTTTTTGGATGGGATATGGACAGCGTGCATTCATGACTGCATCCATGGTAACATATGGCCGATACTGGGTGCAGGGTACCATACAATACATCATACTACATACAAGCATAACTATGGTCATTATACCATTTGGATGGATTGGATGTTTGGCACTCTTGAGGTTCCTGTAGCCCAAGATGACAGCTTCGATGAAAAAACAAACTGAGATTAATGTTACAAAGTTCACATTTGTTTTCCCTTTGCATGCATGTGTTCTTCTTCTCTTGACTCTTAAAAGCTTTGTAATCACTTTGTTGAAATACGAAACTTGACTTGCACTATTTGCTGCATAGTTTCTGACTTTTCTTTTAAATCTTCAATTCTAAAATGTTGTGGATATCAGTCTCTTTCAATGATTATTAGATATTTGCAAGATGACATGTCAAAATTTGGATCTTTTGGATTCAAAATCTGAATGGTTTGAGACCTATGTGTCTTTGTCCCCTTATTTTTTTTTTTAGTTTTTGTGTAGGGATTTGCAGTGTCAGTTTTACCATAACCTTTCTAACGTACGATCAATCAAAAGTCTGACCAAAGTTTTACATTAGCAAGCTCTCTTTTTTTTTCTGTAGAAAACTAAGAGTTTTTTTCTATACTTTACGAGAAATAACAATTTTAAATATAATATATTTTTTAAAAATATTTAATTTATATTTTGACATTATTATTTTTATATTTGAAATTTTCTGATTCGAAAAACACATATATACATTAGTCATATTTTTTATATGGTTTAAATCTTTCAATTTATTTTATTTAAATTTTAATAGAGTTGAAATTATATTTTATTAAATATTGTTTATTTATATTATGCTATTTTAAAAAAAAATATTTATTTTAATTATGTCTCTTTCTACTTAGTTTTAAATATATTTTTATTTAAATATCCAAATGCTAATAAATTTTGGATTTTTGTAGTTTTAGTTAAAACTGGTAAGAATAAGTATTATAATCAATCTAAAAAACTAATAAATATAAAATTTAATCATTTCTCTATCAACAAATCTGATTAGCATTGATTTAGTTTTGAATTTGTTAATGTACACTTACAATTGATTTTAATTATATTTATATTATTTTATGGTGATTAATGAGTATTAATTATTAATATATTTCAAAATTGCCCAAAAAATATTTATATAGAAAAGTTATTTTAGTGATAATATATGAGTTATTAGTTATTACCATATTTTTAACATCTTTCCAAAAAAATATAATTTTTATAAAAAAAATTGTATATGTCATAATTAACTTGATGTTATGTCATATTTTTAAAAAGCATATCATACCTTTTTACTGAAAATGAATATGACAATGAAACATATACAAATCACTTCGCAAATAATGTTGTACGGGATAGTAAACTACATATACTTTATGGTGAGGTTGCTAAAGATATAACACTGTGTAAGAGGCATAGTTTGTCTTTTTCAATTAAGGTAAGAAATCTGAAAAAAGATGATGCAGTGTAGCCCCTAAAGTTTAATTCAGGTAAACATTGCTAAAGATATAACACTTTGTAGAGGCATAATTTGTCTTTTTCAATTAAGGTAAGAAATTTTAAAAAAGATGATGCAGTGTAGCCCTTAAAGTTTAATTCAGGTAAAAATTCTTCTTTCTTGTTCAACAAGTCACCAGATTATTGGCAACCAGAGAAAAGATAGTGCAGTGTAGCCCCTAAAAGTGTATACATATTCAGAAAAGACCATAGAGAACCAATTCTACACTTACTGCAAACCACTTTACAAATAACGTTAGTTGCAAATCAAACAACACAATGTCTTAACTCCAATAAAAAAAACATGGGGCTGAATACAAGTTGGGGGTGTTGTCTTGTAAATACTAGTTAATAAATGTTTGAAAGGAACTTATAGAGCAAGAAACATGAGCACAGTTAAACAACTCACAAAGCATTAAAGTCCCTCCACCGAGCGATTTATACGCAGAGATTCTCTTTCTCTCACACACTCATAAAACGCATTATCAGAGTTTTGACTCTCCCACGGTGGATATATGGCGATGGACAATGGGTTTCTTACTCAGTTCGTCGAGGAGACAAAGTTTTACAATCAGATCGTCCTGAGTCATCTCTTGCCGGCGAACCTGTGGGAGCCTTTACCACATTTCCTCCAAACATGGCTCAGGAACTACCTCGCCGGAAACTTACTTTACTTCATCTCGTGCTTCCTTTGGTGCTTCTACATTTATTACCTTAAGCTCAACGTTTACATCCCCAAGGGTAACTTTACTTTTATTTTTATGATTTTGTTGTTTTCATTTTATGTGGTCAAAGTTTGGAGTTCTTGATGAATGAGCTAGAATGTAGTCTTCCCTCCGTTTTTAATAAGTGTCATTTTGACATTTTTCACACAAATTAAGAAAATGATTAGAATATGTATAACTTGAAATCAATACTCCCTCTGTTCTAGTTTAAATGACGTTTTAGAACTTTTCACACGTATTTAGGAGACTAACAAAATATCTATTCTAACCTTTTGTATTTAATTAGTTTACTCTATATCATTATTACGATAGATCAAACTAAAAGGATAAAAGAAGTCATTTTTTTATTATTTTGTGCCTAGATTTATGTAAACGTCAAGTAAATCAAAACAAAATAAAGATTCTAAAACGTCATTTAAAAAGGAACAGAGGGAGTAGAATTATTTATAAGATCAATGCAAATTACAATTATTTTTTTTTGAAACACTGCTTATATTAAATTCATAAAAGAGGTTAGGTGTAAGTCATAAAAACTTCACCTTCTACGAGTCCCTGTTTAAGCTAAAAATAAGTATAGTTTGCATTGAAATTCTAAAATGACATTTTTTTATATAACAAAAAAAAAATTAAAAACATTTATTATGAAACAGATGGAATATATTATATCACTTTGAAAGTGAACAAAAAACAACTGAATTGAACTTTTTTAGTAATTTAGGAATGATAATATAATGGATATTCAGTTTTCATTCTATAACATTCATAACATTACAGAGAAGAAAAAAGTTAAAATCAATCCAAGTTTTAAAAAATATTGAAATGAGTGGAATATATATTCCATTCTATTAAACTTCATTAACAATTATTTCCTTCATCCAATCTATTCATTGAAATGAGGGATCACATTTTTTTTCTCTTTCCTTTAATTTGTCTTAGTTTTGTTTTTTGTTTTTACAATTTACTTCAGATTCAATTCCTACAAGAAAGGCAATGATTCTGCAAATACATGTGGCAATGAAGGCAATGCCTTGGTACACACTTCTTCCAACTGTCTCTGAGTATATGATCGAGCGTGGTTGGACCAAATGTTACTCTACACTTGACCACTTCAACTGGTTCCTCTCTTTGGTTTACATCGCGCTCTATCTTGTTTTGGTTGAGTTTATGATTTATTGGGTTCATAAAGAGCTTCATGACATTAAATTTCTCTATAAGCATCTCCATGCCCCCCACCATACGTACAACAAACAAAACACTCTCTCTCCATTTGCTGGTAAGTCACACTCTCTTCCCATCCTACTTGCCTTGGTGTTTTACTGAAGCTTGACTTCAAATTCGAGAAACTCTCAATTGCATTAGAGGGTTGGTCTTTAAACTGGTGTGTATATATATATATATATATATAAAACTTTACTTAAGACGTTTGCGGCCTTTCTCAGGTTTTGCGTTCCATCCCTTGGACGGGATACTTCAGGCTGTACCGCACGTGATAGCTATGTTCATAGTGCCGGTTCATCTCATAACGCATCTGAGTCTTTTGTTTTTGGAAGGGATATGGACAGCGAGCATCCATGATTGCATCCATGGTAACATATGGCCCATAATGGGTGCAGGGTACCATACAATACATCATACTACATACAAGCATAACTATGGTCATTATACCATTTGGATGGATTGGATGTTTGGCACCCTTAAGGTTCCTTTAAACGAAGATGGCAGCTTCTATGAGAAAACAAACTGAGATTAATGTTTCAAAGTTCGCATTTGTTCCCTCCTTGCATGCATGTGTTGTTCTTGTCGTAAGTCTTAAAAGCTTTGTAATCACTTTGTTGGAATAAGAAACATATATAACGATCGGCCAAGCCCAAAGATATAGATGGGACAGAGTCAACGGGCTAGCCTTGAACCTGCCATTTCTATTAACTAATGAGTTCTTCTTTCTTGCTCAATAAGTCACCAGCACGTTTGACAATCAGAGAAAAGATGATTATAAATGCAGTGTGACATGAGGCTGAATATAAGTTGGGGGTGTCGCCCTGTCAATAATAAATGTTAGAAGGGAACTTATAGAACAAGGAACATGAGTATACATAAACAATTCACAAAGCGTTGAAGACTTCAAATCCCTCCATCAACCGATTTATACGCAGATACATGGCGGTAGAGAATGGTTTTCTTACTCAGTTCGTCGATCAGACAACGTTTTACAACCAGATCGTCCTGAGTCACCTCTTGCCGGCGAATCTATGGGAGCCTTTACCACGTTTCCTCCAAACATGGCTACGGAGCTACCTCGCCGGAAGCTTATTTTACTTAATCTCAGGCTTCCTCTGGTGCTTCTACATCTATCACCTTAAACGCAATGTTTACATCCCCGAAGGTGATTTTTTTATTTTAGTTTCCTGCTTTTGTTGTTTTCATTTTTGAGGTTAAAGTTTGCAAGTTCTAAGTCTTCCAAGTTAAGACCAAATGACAATAAATTGTTGATCCAGTTCACTCATATATTAGGCTCCCATTAAAATTTCTGAAGTGGAATTTTATATTCTCATAAATTTTGAGTTTAAATGTACTCCCTCTTTTTCCAAAAGAATGATTTTCTGAATTTATTCGTCTCCACAAAGATAATTTTTCTAAACTTATAAGATATTTTAGTAATTGATGTTAATAAGATGCATAGTTTTAAGAAACAATAGCTAAGAATACTTGAATTCGTCTAATGTCATTGGTTAATAGTTATTGAAAAACGTATAGTAAGTCTAAATAATAGATTTATTTGTAAATAATTGTTATATTATTAATATACGTGATTTTTTGAGAAAATGAAACGGAATGAATATATTATAAAACTTTGAAAATGAAAAAGCTGTGGATCATAGTTTTTTCTTTCCTTAAATTTGTCTTGGTTTTATTTACTTAATCTACCATTAATTTACTTCAGATTCAATTCCTACAAGAAAGGCAATGATTATGCAAATGCATGTGGCGATGAAGGCTATGCCTTGGTTTACACTTCTTCCAACCGTCTCTGAGTATATGGTCGAGCGTGGTTGGACCAAATGTTACTCTACACTTGACCAGTTCAACTGGTTCCTCTGTTTTGTTTACATCACACTCTATCTTGTTTTGGTTGAGTTTATGATGTATTGGGTTCACAAAGAGCTACATGACATTAAATTTCTCTATAAGCATCTCCATGCCACACACCATATGTACAACAAACAAAACACTCTCTCTCCATTTGCTGGTAAGTCGCACTCTCTTTCCATCCTACTTGCCTTGGTGTTTTAACTTCAAACTTGAGAATGTCATAGCTCTCAATCGCATTAGAGGGTTGGTCTCCAAACTCGTATATCTATATATATAACTTCACTTAAAACATTTTTTTTTCTCAGGGTTCGCGCTCCATCCGTTGGACGGGATGCTTCAGGCTTTACCGCACGTGATAGCTCTGTTCATAGTGCCGGTTCATCTCATAACGCATCTTAGTCTTTTGTTTTTGGATGCGTTATGGACAGCGTGCATCCATGACTGCATCCATGGTAACATATGGGCGATAATGGGTGCAGGGTACCATACCATTCACCATACCACATACAAGCATAACTATGGTCATTACACCATTTGGATGGATTGGATGTTTGGCACCCTTAAGGTTCCTGTAGCTGAAGATGACAACTTCGATGAGAAAACAAAGTGAGATTAACGTTACAAAGTTCACATTTGTCTTCCCTTGCATGCATGTGTTGTTCTTCTCGTGAGTCTAAAAACTTTGTTAGAATAAGAAACATGACTTGCACTATTTGCTGCAAAGTTTCTGACTTTCAATTTAATCTTGGAAAATTGTCAAAATATCACTTTCTTTATATTACTTTCATTTTTACTTTATTTACTTTTATCCTTATTTATTTTTTAAGAGGAAAAAACACATTTATAACCATTGAGTTAATTAATCTAAGACTTAAGGTTTAGAGTTGAGGGGTGTGGGTAGAGTGGGGTAGGGTGGAATAGGGTTTGAGAATATAAAATTTAAGTTTCTAATTAATTTTAAAAAAATTTACCTATTAAAAAAATGATATTTATGAAAATGTCTCATGATGGTAAAAATGAAAAGTGGTAAACTTGAAATTCTCCCTAATCTTTAATGCTAAAATGTTGTGGGTATCAGTCTCTTTCAGTGATACTATATATTTGCAATGTCAATTTTCAAAACTTGGCTTTTTTGGTCAACAACCATATGATTAAATCAAGTTTTGATCGGTAAAACTTATTATTAAAAACAATTATATTCTAGCTATCATGTTTAGTTTGCATAAGAAATTATTGCTCTGTTGTTATTATCTCAATTGATAGTGCATTCACACAAAACATTTCCACTTTTCTTGAGGTAAGAGATATAATAATGTAAAAAAGAAAACAAATCCATGTATTTTAAAAATCCATATAGTATTTACAAATCAATGTAAAATATATTGATTTTTAAATCTAAAATATAAATTTTAATTTGTTTTTAAAAATCCGGAGGTTTTCCTTCGGATTTGAGTCTTTGTATTTTTAACAAAGAAATCCATGTAAATCCATTATGAAATCAAATTCATTAGTAAGTCCGGATGATTGAATAACACCTGATTTAAATTAGAATTTATAAATCATGAAACCAATAACACATGATTTCAATATGAATTTTAAAATCGTAAAACCAATAACACTTGATTTCGTTTAGATTTCCAAATCCATTAAAATGCAAGAACCAATAAACCCCACGAAGAAAATTTACGTCTAAATTTGACATAATTACATCCCAAACATAACGCTTTTATCTGTATCAAATGTGTACATCACGAGTGCATTGCATCAAGACGCGTGCAGCAGCTCTCTCTCTCTCTCTCTCTGTCTCACTCTGTTTCATCCGCCATGAAAATATAAATAACACTCTTTTTAACCAACCCACGTTTTCTTCCTAAGCATCAAAACAATCCATAAGCCGAATCGACCAGACTCAGTTTTAAAAATTCCTCCTTTTCTGCTTTTTTTTTTTTCACACACGAGATACTCAAGCAGAGTCAGGTAACTTTCACTCTCTAATTCCGTTTTTTTAAATCTTACTTTTGCATATCCATGGGGGAATAAAGATCGTTCCTTTCACATAAAAAAACACTGCTCTGCTCGCACTTGTGTTGTCCCACCACAGAGTCACTGTGTTGCTCTACTTGGATTTACTTTGATGTTGAATTGGGTTTCTTCTACTAACTACGATGGCGTTACCTGTCTACTTCCTCTTTCTTGAATCTTAATTCTTGTCTACTGCTTTCCACCAGCTTGCTTTTCTCTCTTTATTGCTACTCTTCAACTAACTTTTAGGACTTTTATATCCTACGTTACGACACTATGTATGTTCCTCGTTTTGGTGGTTTACTTTCCAGGTTTGTCGGTTCTTCTTGCCAATGGTTTTTGGGAAAGGTTTTAAAAGGGGTCGGTTCTGCTTCAATCTCTCACTTCAATTTGATGCACTTCTTCACTAAAAAGCTATATTCTTTTAGTGTGTGTGTGTTGGTGAGGTTACTAGGTAGCCTTTATTTTGAATCTCCTTGCGGAGTGTTTTGTTATTGATTATTGGTTCCTGATTCGTTTTTTGGTGAGATCACAATCTACTTAATCATATGCTTTTTGTTCAATGAGAGTAAGAATCTCTTTCGGGCTTAAGTTATAAAAGGATTCCTCTCTCTTCTTTTCTCTTTTGATTCTTTGTTTGGAGTTCTTTATAGATAAGTTGTTATCTATAAAAAAAAAAAAAAAAAAAAAAAAAAAAAAGTTGTTATCTTGGTGGTAGGTTTCTTATAAAACTTTAGTTTCCAGCTTGTAATAGAATTGGTTATTGTATTAGGTGGGATTAAATACAGAAGAATGACCTTTTGTCAGATCAGAACAGAACCAAGTTAGTTATAGCAATTACAGATTTAGCTTGCCTGTGAATTGACACATATCATTATTTTACATTCTGTATGTATCATATAACAAAAGAATGAGCTGTAAATTATAGAATTACTAAGTCTATAATTCACAGCTCATTCTCTGTCAAAACTTATTTCCCGGACAGTTTGTGATTCTTGATCTTAGACTGTGACAAACCGGGGACCTGAGATTCAGAAACTGCTGATAATTGGGTCTCACCATCTAACATTCTACTCATAGGAACCTAATACTAAAGAAGTACCCTAATTGTATTTGTCTTCTCACCAATGGTTTTTGGAGAGTCTAGTCCATGGCAAAACTAAACTTTGGTTGATGTTGATGAGATGTAAAGAGAAAGGGGGAAGATTATCTGATAAATGTCATATTTTATGTCTCCAAGCAGGACAGGATGAGAGAGGCACAACAAGGAGCTCACACCGTGAGGTCCCATGGAATGAAACTTGCAAGAACTCACATGCATGACTGGATCATACTCGTACTACTCGTTATCCTCGAGTGCATACTCCTTATAATCCACCCGTTTTACCGCTTTGTCAATAAAGACATGATGACTGATCTAAGCTACCCTTTAAAGAGTAACACCGTACCTATTTGGTCTGTCCCGGTAAGCTTCCATTAACTCAAACTCATTACATTAGCTGCAGACATTATTTTCATCACTCTTTTCTACAAAAATGACAGGTCTATGCAATGCTGTTGCCATTGGTAATCTTCATCTTTATATACTTCCGTAGAAGAGACGTATACGATCTTCATCACGCAGTGCTAGGTCTGTTATACGCTGTTCTAGTGACGGCAGTACTTACAGATTCAATAAAGAATGCAGTTGGTAGACCACGCCCTGACTTCTTCTGGCGTTGTTTTCCTGATGGCAAAGCTGTAAGTATCCCCTATGAGTTTTACTATTGTGTGTTTTAGTTCATGTTCTGTCTCTTGAGTTTCGTTTTTTTCTTTGCTTCTCAGGTTTATGATAGTCTCGGAGATGTGATATGTCATGGTGATAAAAGCGTCATAAGGGAAGGGCACAAAAGCTTTCCAAGCGGACACACTTCATGTAAGACCCAACCTTCTTGAGCATTATTAATACAGAACTAGAGAGAAGCAAAAGAGTGAATAGTGGGTTTGTTTTTGGCTTTTGGTAGGGTCTTTTGCGGGTCTAGGATTCTTGTCACTGTACTTATCAGGGAAGATACGAGCATTTGATGGTAAAGGCCATGTTGCAAAGCTATGCATTGTCATACTCCCTTTGTTAGTTGCAGCTCTTGTTGGTATATCCCGTGTAGATGACTATTGGCATCACTGGCAAGACGTCTTTGCAGGAGGCTTGCTAGGTATTGCATGTTTTCACTCTCTACTCAAAAAGGTTCAAAACTTGTTTCCCCTTTAAACATCACACCATCGTTTAAACTTGCAGGTCTTGTGGTCTCTACGTTCTGTTACCTTCAATTCTTCCCACCACCATATAGCACTGAAGGTTAAAAAAAGAAGAAAAAATTGCGGATTCCATTTGAAAAGATAGTGGTTGTGAATTGACTACAAATGTATGATCTTTTTGTAGCTTGGGGGCCATATGCTTACTTCCTAGTGTTGGAGGCTGCACGAGCGCAAGCAGCTGCAGATGCTAATGAAGCGGCGCAACGACCATCCCAGGGTGATAATAACGGTGAAGAGGAAGAAGGTGGGTTTATGGGACTACATTTGGTGGATAATCCGAGTATGAGGAGAGAAGAAGATGTAGAAACTGGTAGAGTGCCGCCTAGTAGAGGCTGAGATATGAAAGTAACATTAAAGCTGGTTTTAGACTTTTAGGACACATCTCTTGTTCTTACAGGTTTTTTTTTTGTTTGATTACTTGTCGTTTGGTGTTTGGTGTTTGGTTTTTGGTTTTTGGTTTACTGGTTATACTATACCCCGGTTTACGGTGTGAGGTGTTGGTTAAAGTTTATTGTTTTTAATTTTGTTCAGTTCGGATTAATCGAACAGTATGTTAAGCCATAACGCTTGTATATCCTTCCATGTTATAGATGGTGTAGGTACTAGGTAGTGTTGTATTGGGTTATATATCATACGGGACAGGGTCCTGTTAAATAAGCAAAAATATCTGGCATGGATGTAAACAAAAGAATGTTTAATGGGTCAAACATCATTAGGCCCATAAGCCTCTTAAAGCCCAAAGCTGTCGTTTTCTCTCGTTTAAACCTTCACATTTGTCACAGTCTCGTAGCAGCAGCAGCAGCATAGAAATAATCGAAGAAACCTCTTCCATCTTCGTTTGATTCGAGTTTCTTCGAGAAGAAAGTAGAGGCAAAATGGCGATGGCTATGGATCGGATCGTCTTTTCACCTTCATCTTACGTCTATCGTCATCATCAAGCTCGGGGATCCAGATCTTCTAGAGTTTCCGTGGCTTCTACGATTCGCTCCGCTTCTACGTGAGTTTTTTTTTTTCTCACTCCATCGTCGAATTATTCATGATATGTGGCTTTAGATTGAATGTTGATCGATGATAAATCTATAGATTCGATTAGTTTGTGTAGTAGCTACTTAGTCTTATTCATTTGAAATTGAAATTCTATTTGAATATTTGCAGAGAGGTAACCAATGGAAGGAAGCTTTATATCCCTCCACGAGAGGTACACGTCCAAGTGAAACACTCCATGCCACCACAAAAGCTGGAGATCTTCAAGTCCTTAGAAGGATGGGCTGATCAAACCCTCTTGCCGTACTTAAAACCTGTTGAGAAATCATGGCAGCCTACTGATTTTCTTCCGGAAGCTGAGTCTGAAGGGTTCTATGACCAAGTCAAGGAGTTAAGAGAAAGGTGTAAGGAACTTCCAGATGAGTATTTTGTGGTGCTTGTTGGTGATATGATCACAGAAGAAGCGCTTCCGACTTACCAGACCATGTTGAACACCTTGGATGGTGTTAGGGATGAGACTGGTGCAAGTCCTACTCCTTGGGCGGTTTGGACTAGGGCTTGGACTGCTGAAGAGAATAGGCATGGGGATCTTCTTAACAAGTATCTTTATTTGTCTGGGAGAGTTGACATGAGGCAGATTGAAAAGACTATTCAGTATCTTATTGGCTCTGGAATGGTAAGTTCCGAAGATAGAGTTGATGTGATACTTCTTAGGGAACACACAGATTTTATTTTTATTTTTGTCTGATCTTTGTAGGATCCAAAAACTGAAAACAACCCGTACTTGGGCTTCATCTACACTTCTTTCCAAGAAAGAGCCACCTTCATCTCCCATGGTAACACTGCCAGACACGCGAAAGATCTTGGAGACTTAAAACTTGCGCAGATATGCGGAACCATTGCTGCTGATGAGAAGCGCCATGAGACTGCTTACACTAAGATTGTAGAGAAGCTTTTTGAAATTGACGCTGATGGCACGATCTTGGGATTGGCTGATATGATGAAGAAAAAGATCTCAATGCCTGCACATTTGATGTATGATGGCCAAGATGATAACCTCTTTGAGCACTTCTCAACCGTTGCCCAGAGGCTTGGTGTCTACACCGCCAAGGACTATGCTGATATTCTGGAGTTTCTTGTTGAACGGTGGAACGTTGAGACTTTGTCAGGCCTTTCTAGTGAAGGAAACAGAGCCCAGGTAAATTGCCACCACTAATATTTTATTTTACTTTATAGTCTATAGTATTCGAATTGTGATGGAACCTATAAGTTTATGAATACTTCTCAGTCTCTCTTAGTAGTTATTGGGAATGAATAATATATTAGTGGGACTGCTTGGTTTGCTTGTGTATCAGAACGGGACCTGAACTTAATAACTCTTATCATTGCTTTTGACAGGACTTTGTCTGCGGATTACCTGCAAGAATCCGCAGAATTGAAGAGAGAGCTCAAGGAAGAGCCAAAGAAGCAGCCAAAAACGTACCATTCAGCTGGATTTTTGGTCGAGAGATTAGGGCTTAAAGTAAACAACAGCTCTCTTTCAAATTATCCCCAAAGTAAGCCATAAACGTCTTCACCTATGAGGAACCAGTTTTACGACCACGGAAGTTCATTTGAATATGTTTTGTTTTACACGGAACATTGTAGATAAAGTTATGCGGTTAGGTTATGTTTCTTGTTTGAATTAGTCGAAGACCAAGAACAAGACTTAAGAGTTTGCTGTTTCTATGTTTGGTTCTCTCGTTCTTGTATCAGTACCGAATAATGTTCTATCATAGGTAATGAATGGTTTGTAAACGCACTCTCTTGCAGTTATGACAACAAATATGAAACTTAAGAGAACGATTTAATACAATTGGAACATAAGTGTAGATGAATCCATAACTGCAAAACACAAAGCAAGCTCGTCCTTCTTTTTCTTATGTTACTGTCAGATTGAAAGAAGAAGAAAGACTTGATTCAAGATTGTGTTTTGCTTCTAAAACTTAAGACCATGTTGCCTAAGAAACCAACTGATTCATCTATCACAAAGCGACATAGCTTTGACGAAGCTCAATGGGTCATCAACGTCCAAAAATCTCTGGATGCAGAGCTCGAAGAAGTCAAAGTCAGCATTTTCACAGTTCCTAAAGCATTATTGTGTAGCCATCGAGTTTCACACACACCTCAACGAGTTTCTATCGGACCTTATCACAGTGACACAGTCTAAAACCAGAGTTCACGAAATGAAGTAAACTATTTGTTTTGCAGTGGAAGTCCTCCACTTTTCTATTCCTTCCAATTATAACCTCAAATTCATTAATGCTTAAAATAGAAATTGAGAGAGAGCGAATAGGGTTTTTGGGTTTTATAATCAGAAACTGCAGCTGAAGATAGTCTGTGAGAAAGAAGCAATGTGGAGATCCGTTTTATTCCGATCGCAAAATGCGACTCGAAGTATCGTAGTAACTCGCATCTCCACGAAGAAGACCATCGCTCCATCGCTAACATCCCATACCAGATTCTCATACGCCGAGTCCTCTGGAAATGCCTCTGGCCCAAACCTCAGATTCTTCTCCACGAGCCCTACTGAAGAGAACCCATTTTCATCAGCTGCAGAGCTTACCCATGAAGAATCGAACTCTTCCGATTCTGGGTTTTCCGAAAGTCGCGATTTTGATGTAAATGGCACTTCCACTGAAGCCATTGTTGGTGTTGGTGAAGATGGAGAGTCTAACATTTTCACAACTGAAGCTTCTGATGATGGATCCATTGCAGAGGCTCCAACTGAGGAGGTGACTCAATTTGATGAGGAAAAGTTTGAATCTTTACTATCTTTATTACGAAGTGATGAGGAGTCTCTCGAGTTTGGTCTGAAGGCGCTTGATGTCGATTTAAACTTAGATCTTGTGATCAGAGTGTTTGAATCCCCAGGAATCTCAGGTAAGAACTTGATTAGGTTTTTGAAGTGGGCAACTAAGAAAGAAGAGATCACTGTCACCACATCACTTGTGGAATCTCTCCTTGTAGCGATCTCTGTTGAGGGACGTAGGTTGAATGCTTATGCTTTGTGGGATTTGGTTAAAGAGATTGGTGAGAGTGAGAATAGTTGTGTTTTGAATCTGGAGATAATGAATGAGTTGATAGCTTTGTTTGGTAAGCTTGGTAAATCCAAAGCTGCTTTTGATGTGTTTAGTAAAACAGAAGAGTTTGGCTTTACTCCGGACGCTAAAACATATTATGTGACGTTGGAGGCGCTTTGTAAGCGGTCGTTTATGGAATGGGGATGCGTTGTGTGCGAGAAAATGCTCAAGAGTGGTGTGTTACCAAAGGGAGACCAGATTGGTGACATCATAACTTGGTTTTGTAAGGAAGGGAAGGCTGAAGAGGCTTATTCGGTTTATGAATTGGCTAAGGCGAAAGAGAAGTTGCTGCCTACTAGATCTGTTGCTACTCTGATAACTGCGCTCTGCAAGAATGATGGGACTGTTGCGTTTGCTCAGGAGATGTTGGGAGATGTATCAGGAGAAGCTAGGCGACATGGGATCAAACCGTTTTCTGATGTGATCAATAGTTTATGCAGGATGAAGAATGTTAAAGACGCTAAGGCTTTGCTTTTGGATATGATCTCGAAAGGGCCTGCTCCTGGGAATGCGGTTTTCAATTTGATTGTCCATGCTTGTTCGAGAAGTGGAGATCTTGATGAAGCCAAAGAGGTTTTGAAGTTGATGGAGAGTAGAGGTTTGAAACCAGACGTGTACACATACACCGTCATCATTAGCGGTTATGCTAAAGGAGGGCTGATGAAAGAAGCTCAAGAGATGCTCGCAGAAGCGAAAAAGAAACATAAGAAGCTTAGTCCTGTGACATATCACACACTCATTCGAGGGTACTGCAAGATTGAAGAGTATGATGAAGCTCTTACACTTTTGAATGAAATGGAGAGATTCGGCGTGAAGCCTAATGCGGATGAATATAATAAGATGATACAGTCATTCTGCCTCAAAGCATTGGACTGGGAAAAAGCAGGGATGTTGTTTGAGGAGATGAAGCAGAAGGGCTTGCACCTCAATGCGATTACTCAGGGGCTAATAAGAGCAGTTAAAGAGATGCAATCTGAAGATGTTAATCTACTTGCTGCGGCATAGAACTCGATTCTATATTTTCCTTTTGTTCTATCAATCTGGAATAGCTTTTGAAGATGTTTGTCTTGGTATGAAATACCAAAAGATACATTGTTTGTGCTTTAGCTACTGGTACCATTCTCCAATAAGCTTTCGCAGTGTTCAATCCAAAGGTTTTATTATTTTGCGGGTTTGTATCCATAAACTAGTGAGAATGTAAACGAATAATACATCATTTTTTATAAAAAATCTTAGGAGATTCTGATGACCACTTTGTTCTTCTTGCCTGAAGAGAGAACAAGACCTTTCCCTTCAACAATGTCATCTTCTTCAACTCTCTTATTCTCATCATCAACTCTCTCATTGTTCATATAAACCCCACCTTGCTTCAACATCCTTCTTGCTGCAGATTTGCTCTCAAACAAACCCGCGGAAATAGATACATCCACAATAGAAACACCCGAGACTCGATCAATAGGCAGTGAGCAAGTTGGTATATCCTCTGCAATTCTCTCAATCAAGTTCCAATCAAGCTTTGTCTCAGCTCCTGGTCTTAAAGCCTCTGTTGCTTTGATGGCTTCCTTCAAACCCTCTTCACCATGTACAAATCTGGTTACTTCTTCAGCGAGCTTCATTTGAGCAGTATTAGGGACATATCCAGGTTTCTTCATCTCATCTTCCAACATCTTGATCTCATCCAAACTCAGAAAGGTTAGAGTCTTTAAGAAGCGTATCACATCAACGTCTGGAACTGAGAAGAAGTATTGATAGAACTTGTAAGGTGATAACATAGAAGGAGATAGCCAAATGGCTCCATCTTCTGATTTTCCAAATTTAGTCCCGTCGTTTTTCAGTAGGAGAGGGAACGTTAGCCCGTAAGCAGCTTCTTCAGTTCGGAGAATCTTACGGATCAAATCAGTTCCAGCTGTTATGTTACCCCATTGATCACTCCCACCTATCTGAACATTGACACCTTCCTTGTCGAACAAGTGAACAAAATCATAGCCTTGCAATAACTGATAACTGAGCTCGGTGTAGCTCATACCTTGCTCTGATTCCAACCTCTTCTTCACACTCTCCTTTGCCAGCATTGGTCCAACTCTAGCATACCGACCGACTTTTTTCAGAAAGTCGAGCATCGTCATATCTTTCCACCAGTCATAGTTATTAAGAATCACATAAGAGCTAGCGTTGCCACCAAGAATCTTGACGATGATGTTTTTAATCCCAGCAATGTTTTTCTCCAGTGTATCAGCGTCAAGCTCAGGCCTTTCTAGGCTTTTACCAGATGGGTCACCAACCCGTCCAGTGGCACCACCAATCAAACCAACGGCTTGATGTCCACATCTTTGGAACCAAGAAAGGACAATGATACCAAGCAGATTACCCAAGTGTAAACTCTCAGCCGTTGGATCAAACCCACAGTAGACCTTTAGAGGAGCTGCATTAGGGTCAGAACAAGCAGACCTGAGATTCTCGCTGGTGATTGACTCCAGGAGTCCTCTTTGTTCGAGTATATCAACTACATTAGGACGAGAAGCAGCTTGATTTTCTGTCTCAAGAGTTGAACACTTAACAGACGAGAAGAGAGGAGTTGTAGAAGTGGAGAAAAGCTGTTGAGCTTGGACCCTTGTGAAGAAAGTGGAGGAGGAATTTTTCTCAGGAAAGCTAAACAAAGAAGCCACACGTAAAGGAGATAATAAGCAAGTTCTGGAACAAATAGGGAAGATAGTCCTTGAAGCAAGCGTCATTCCTGTTGCGTATGCCATAGGTCGGGTCTATAATATGCTGCGACTACAACTGAAAACCAAAAAGAAACGACATTAGCAGAAAAGCAATGGTAAAGTACCTATCTCTATCCTCTAAAAACTGTAAGCAAACATACGGTATGCAATTAAATGCACAACTTGATCTGATAGGTGAAAAAAACTAAAAAGAAAAGCCGAGAAATGCCTAGTTACAGGTCAACTATTCGATCAAAAACTGAAACCAAATCTAAAACTCTCATGCACGCATTTTGACAAACACCTTATGGGCATTAACAAGACAGACCCACATTGCTCCATGAATTCGTTCCTAAACTGTAAATTTCAAAGGAGTCAACACCAAGAAAAACTAGAAAGGAATCATTGCCACTCAGAGCTTATAGCATTCCAAGAACAGACCAAGAGAAACTACGGTAATTGGGAGATAACAAAAGAAAATTAATACATTTCCAGCTTAAGCAAAAGACTACAGAACACAACTAAATGGATAAAGTACCAAACTTTGAGAAGATATAAGTAAAAGAGCTTACTGGGAAAATGGATTTCGTTTTCGACCTTTGCTTTCTTTTGCCACACAGACCAAATGCTTTAGATTATTTTGATAACATGGTAAACCGAAAAAGTTCCGGTCTAAATTCGGACATATAAAAAAACCGGTTTACTGTTTATCTTCCCGACTCTGTTTATACAATTTATTTTATTTTTTTGTATAAATGAATAATCTCTGTATTTTACAAATAAAGTTGGTAAACACTCTTGGCTACGTATCCAGAGCTTACATTGTTTCCATTATACCAACAAGTAAGAATCTAACTCTTTTGCTTTGTCTGGGTTCTAGGTGTTTCGTATTCACTACTGTTTGAAATAATACTATCTGTGTGTGCTTGAGAAAGAGACAGAGAGAGAATGATCACCCCATCTGTTGCCAACACTACAAACTCATCTTTTTCTTTTAATCGACGGAATGATACTTCAGGCACAGAGATTAGACCAAAGTTCTTCAGACAAAAGTCTCCGAAAGCACGTGCCATATTCTAACAGTGACGAGTTAAAAATGGTTTCTAGATTTGGATCAAGCCGACTAGTAATCATTGGTTAGTCGATGTCTGTTTAGGGACTATGACAAGTTTAATCACTGACTAGTGACTAATCAGTCTAGGGACGGTCGATTATGTTGTATACTGTATACGGTTAAAACAATTCGTTATCATCCAACCAAGTTTATGAAACTATCAGAATAATCAATCGCTTCAACTATTAGTTCTATAAGATTAATCATTGGTCGGCTATTTATCTACTAAAATCAATCACATCTACGTCCAGATCAATCAATTTTAGTCATGTTTTTTTTTCATCAGAAATGCCATTCAAAAAACTTCAATGTAAAAATAAAAATGCAACAAAATGTGTTTCTCATATCCTTTTCAGTTTCTGAGTATCGAACCAGAGACAAGTGAGTATGTAACTTTGATCTCTTCCAACTCAGAGACGCTTCAACAGCTCTGCAACGAAACTGTCTCTAGGAACATCTTTAATTTCTTCCTCACTTCCCTCGACCATCTTCTTCAATGTCACAACACCTTCACTTAGTTCTTTTTTGCCCACAACCACCATCCATGGAATCTTTGAATTCTTAGCACGGTCAAAATGCTTTGTAAACCTTTTGCTCACAAGATACTCTGCATTGATGTCAGCTTCCCATAACTTACTAGCCAGTTCCGCAGCTTCACCTAGCTTATTATCCTCCATTACACTAACCAAAACCTGTGTCTCCGTATGTTTCTCCGTAGCTCTTACCCCCTTAATTCATAGCAAAACAAAAAAAAACAAAGTTCATTAAACCATTCTTTTGAATTTAAAGACAATAACAAAAAGAGGAGCATAAGACTCTAGGAAGCAAGTTACTTGTTTTTGTTGATCTTCCATTATGTTAAACACACGCTCAATCCCCAGGCTCATACCAACCGCAGGTACTTGCTTTGTTCCAAACATTCCTATAAGGTTATCATATCTCCCACCAGCAGCTATTGATCCAACCTGCATAAAACAAGACATTACCATTCATATTCTTTTTTCTAATTAAATCGCAAGAAGCAAAGGAAGTCACAGGATGTTTTTTCTACCTCTGCTCCTTTACAAACGGCTTCAAAGATGACTCCCGTGTAGTAATCAAGACCTCTAGCTAGACTTAGATCAAAGACTATTCTGTGACTGCATTTTGACCTCTCAAGAGCTTCAAACAAGATACTCAACTCATCAAGCGCTTGTTTTGATGAGTTGTTAGATATAAACTCGCTCCCTTCTTTCCTCAGTTTGGAGAGTAGCTCCATAGGAGCTCCTTTCTCCTTGACAAAGCTGCCAATTCTATCTGCAACCTCTGAAGACAAACCCTTCTCCTCCACCATCTCTTTCTTCACTTGCTCGAATGTTTGCTTGTCTAACTTGTCGATACTTGAACAGATGGTTCTGAATTTCTCAGATGGTACTCCACATATCTCCAGCATCCCATCAAGCAACTTTCGATGATTCAGTTTCACCTATTTTGGAAGAAAGAACTAACAAAATCAAGAACATAAAGAGAAAACAAACGAGGAAATATCAAGACTTTAGATAAAGTTATTACCGCATAATCTCCTATCTCCAATTTATCAAGAAGCTCAGTTAAAATCTTGACAACTTCAAAATCAGGTCCCATTGGTTCAGACAAACCAGCGATATCGAAATCACACTGATAAAACTCTCTGTATCTTCCTTTAGATGGATTATCTCTTCTGTACACCTTAGCTATTTGGTATCTTTTGAATGATATGATACCATTCATAGCCACATACCGTGCAAATGGAACGGTTAAATCATATCGTAAAGAACAAAGTTCTCCACCCTGCAATCATATAACAACGTGAACATGGATTTTAACATCATTATCCACATAACAGATATAAATTAGCAGTAGTCCTCAAAATAAATTTTACCTGATCAGCAATGTCGTAGACCAGCTTAGAGTCTTCTCCGTACTTCCCCATAAGTGTCTCTCTCAGTTCAAACACAGGAGTATCAAGTGCAGTTGCACCATGTTTTTTGAAAACGTTTTGTATGATTGAAAATGCTTTTTCTCTGATTATCATTTGTTCTTTAGCAAAATCTCGAGTACCCTATCATAGAATCAGACAATGAGAAACATATAGACACGAGTCTAGGCCTACCATTTTGATAGTGAGATCTCGGGATTTACCTTTGGAAGCTTGGGAAGTCTCCTGTTTTCATTGCTTTCTACAACCTCTTTCACTTTAGCTAAGAGAGAATCAAAACTGTGACTGTCAGGATTAAAAAGATTTAAGATTTGCTCCACCTGGTCACCACCATTTGCTGCCTCATTACTCACCAGTCTCTCTTTGATAAACTGGATAACTACCGTTGTCCCCTTCCCTAGAACTGCTTTCTTCTCATTCTTCTTCTTCTTCTTATCGCTCTTCGGCTCTGCATCTCCGCTCTTCGACTCCTCTTTATCTCCACCAGCAAGCACAAAGTAGGAACCAGCTGCTTCCAAACCAACAATACTCCACACAATACCCAGCAACTCATTCAGCTTATGAGCTAACCTACAGGGATCCTCTTCACCGAGAGCCAACTTAGAACCACTCTTCAGCTTCTCATACTCAACACAGCTCTTCTCCAACAGCAGTTTCTTCAGACTCTCATCTCCAATGGACTCAAAACACAGCTTAGCACGAAGGAACGAACATTCACCCAAGCTCTTAATCGACATAGACAAAGCTAACAACGTTGTTCCTAAAGCCTCACCAATCCCAGAGTTACCAGACCCAGTCTTACCTCCTTTAACACCAGTATTCAACTCAACACGAGCTTCCGAGTGCACACTCCTCACAACCTCTCTAAACTTCCCGTGAATCCTCGGAATCTTCGAAACCTCTTCAATCTCAACTTTCCCCACAGCTTTAGACCCATTAAGCAAAGCCTTGAGGTCACCAGCAACACTAATAGCATCTTTATTACCAAACCCATCTCCAGAATCCAACGAGCTAAACGAAGAGATATCACCTTTCGTAGCCTCACAGCTCAAAGCAGCAACAGAGTCCACAATCTGGGACAAAGCCGTTGACTTGTGATCTATAACCGAACATACTCCAACCAACGAAGCACAAGACTTCTCCAACACAACACTCTCACCTTCCGTCACTTCAATCTCACCAAACTCGAAAGTCTCGTCCTTTGAGTTCAGAAACTCCGATATCTTAATCGGAAGAACAGACCTAACGGAACCGGAGTTCGATAGAAGAAGCTTGTTTAAGAGCACAGCTAGAGAAGCTCGGATCTCTTCGTTGGTTAGTCCTTCGGGGATGACACCAAAGGAGCTTCCTTTGATCAATGGAAGGGGTTTAGTGGAGAATCTTTCGATCGCTGAAGAGTCGATTCGTACGTTAGCGACGCCGGAAGCGATCTTGTAGACAGAGGAAGAAGAAAAGGAAGATCCTTTGCCTCCGAGAGTAATCGTCGTCGATCGCTCCGCCGCCATTATTAGAGCAAAGCACGAGAGAGAGAGTGAGAGATAGAAACGTCACGAAGTTTAGGGTTTTTAATTGGACTTATTGTGTTACAAAAAAAAAAAATGAACCGCAGTTTAGACTCTCCAACCCTACTCTACTGTGCATAATTCACTCCAAAATGGAGTGAAAAATGTAGTAATGAACAAATAAAAAAAGTATTACTCTATATATGCAGTAATGTTTTTTTTGTTTGTTTATAACTGCATTTTCTACTCCATTTTAAAGTAAACTATGCAGTATAGTTGGAGATGCTTTAACGCGCGATTTAGTTGACAAAAAAAAATGCGCAATTTGGAAAAGAAAAATAGAAACAATTCTTTTGTCATTACAAATAGGCTTAGGTAAATTTATTTGGAACCGAACAGATCATAAATTTCTAAAACCGAAAAATCTAAAATGAAACTCAAACCAATCTCAGAAACGGATCCTATATAGTTTATATATTTACAAAAATTAATTATTTATAAAATAATCAAATTAGTTACAAATATTATTTATAAAACAAAATTTTTAGAAATAAATTACGAGAAAGTCTTTTATCGAAAATATTTATAATTATAAAAATTATTCGAAATTTTATTTGAAAACTCAAAAATTTAATATTTAATTAAAAAACTCTAATTTTTATTTTTTTAATTTGAATAGATCAAAAATTTAACACAAAATCAGAACCAAGTGAATTTAGATTACTTTAGATATTAGTTAGTTTTCAATTTTGTTATTCGAACCAAACCGGAAACCAAAGAATTTTTTTTAACTATGCGGACGGATCCAAAATCTGTAAAATCAAATAACTGAAAATCAAAAGAACCAAATCAGATCCGGTGAACCGAATGCCCACATCTAATTACAACAAAACAACCAAACAGATCCAATAGTTTGTTTGTTTTTTGTAAACAAATTTAAGAGATCCAATAGTTTTTCAGACAAAGCTGCTTCAACATTCAAACAAATCAAGAACACTTTCTCCCTTATTTCTAAACCGATAACTCGATCTGAGAAACGAGGATACCATCAGTATCTGCATAAAGCCATTCGCCATCGCAAATCCTAGTGCCTGCAATGTTGAGAGGAACTCTCTGTTCACCAAGTCCTTTCTTACTAGCCTTTATAGGATGAGAAGCTAAAGCTCTCACTCCAATGTCGCAACCATTGATCTCATCAACGTCTCTGATGCAACCGTTCACTATGATCCCCGCCCACCCGTTGTTCTGAGCTTGTACTACTGGGTTTCCTCCAAGTATGGCACAACGTAGACTTCCTCCACCATCCACCACAAGAACTCTTCCATTGCCTGTTAGTAAGGTTTCAAAACATCAGTGAGCTTTTGATGTGAAAAGATACAGAGAACAGATTGGCTATTGTAAGCAAAGCCTGTAGTCACTAGAATGGTTAGAATCATTAAGAGACTATGTTTTCTACCACAATCTATGATTGTGAACTTAAATGATCATCATCATCATATCTGAAGAGTTCTTGATGTGAATAGTACATGACATATTGGTTAATGGTAGTGTTACAAAGTTTCATTCTTTATTAACTAGGCAGTAGTGTTACAGAGTTTATCATTACTAGTGAATCAGATAGATGATCTTAAACTTCACCAACCATAGTTTCACGGAAAGAAAGATTTGTAGGTGAGTCCACATGTAAAACTAAACCATGTTCAATGATGCTATGAAATCTATATAGCAAGAAAGGAGAATGAATATACCTTTCTCTTCAAGAAACTGACGGATCAAGCCATTATCTTCAAACACTTTGACAGTAACAACAGGACCTGAGAATATCTGACGACGACCGTAAATTTGGAAACAGGGTTGCAGAGCACGGAGCTGGCCACTACGGATCAGCTCTTGATTCGCGTCACACACTTCTGCAGTGGTCACAAACGCCATCTTTTTTTCTCACCTGTATTATGATCAAAAGAAGGAATCTAGTATGAGACGTGACAAAATTTAAATCCAGATTCACCTGAAAGAAACAAAGGTGATGACATGTTCACAAGATAACGATCAAAAAATGAATCTGGATCGAACAAAAGAGATTAGATCGAAACTCATATCATTTACCTGAAATATAAGAAACTGGGATGAAGATGAGAAAACTTTTTGTTTGTGTGGGTAAGTCTCAGAGAGATGAAGTGATGATTTTTATAAGCCGAACAAAAGTCATAAACATACAACAGTACTTGCTTTGGTCATTTCATTACAATAATAAACTGATGACTTCAGCTTTGTAAGTTAAAACAGATCGAAAAAGGAATCTTTGCTTTTCCTTTCTCTGTTTCCACTATGTTTCCTTGCTTTCATTTTCTAGCTTTATGCTCTTTATGCGTTTTATGCATCTCAGAAACAATGTAAAAGTCAAAGCTTAGATTATCGAAAATATTCATAAATCGAAGAAAAAACGAAAACGAAACTTTATTGCGTGACTTCCTTGGAATGTCTAAAAGTCTCACGCCTACTCCATAATCATTATCATCAAAATATCAAAACACAGAAAAAAAGATAAGATAATCCCAAAAACTTAAGGAAGATTTTCAGAGCTTGTGGATGGTTTTCATGTCAATAGCTTCACTCAGAGTCCCTTTCTCAACATGATCCCACCACTTCATCAAGAAGTTGTCCACCACCAATCTGAACCATGGAGATAGCTTGAGACCTTCCTCCCCTGCATCTGCTTTCTTCACCAGCTCCTTCAGCTCTTCCCTGCTCACATACTTGATCTCCGCTACTTCATCTGGATTTGGTTGAGCCTTAACATCCCGCACAATGAACAGCAAGTAGTCCACTGCAATAATGAAGGCCAACAAACAAAAGAACATCAATATTCCATAAACGTTTCTGCAAGTGTGTGTATTCAAGAAAAAAGGTTAGGACGAGTCTCAGGGAAGGGTGTTTACGTTCGTGCTCTCCCCATTTGCCATCAGAAGGAGCCTTGTAAAGCATACGTCCCAAGGCAGTGAACTCATCCACTGGTACATCTTCAGCTACAATACCGAGCTCGTCAAGAAGCTTTCTCTGTGCAGCATTCCTCACACCTGATTGAGCATGAACCAAACAGTGAGGTCAGTAGTCAAGTGAAGCTTTACAATTTGCTGCATAGACAGTAAGAAATACTGAATCGTTAGTCAAGAAGATACCGACCGAGTGTATTTTCCTCGATGAGCTCCGATTCACGGTAAAGAGGATGGCTGCAACAAGTGTTTGTCCACACAAGAGGGAAGGTCACCTTTGCTTTCGACCTTTGCTGTTTAAAAGAGAAGAAGTGATTTCAGTAGGATGGCAAATAAATATTAAGACCTAAAATCAAGAGAGCATCGCAGCATCATAGACACACCCAATGCAACAAAATGTATCTAGAATAGAGCTTAGGATCTACCCTCCCATATATAAATATTGAGCTTATTATTCTCTACAACAGTTTCTAGATATGAGCGTAGTAACAAGTCCATGCATTTGTATATACAACCTTGAAGTCATAAGCAAATACCTGGAGAAGCAACTCATAGTTCGAGTTGAACAAAAATACACTAAAGGCCCTGTGAAGCAAATTCTTAGATTCAATATTCTCCATCAGATGACCTGCAGATGTCATAAGGTATCAATATCTTGAATAGTGCCACAGACAAGAGGAATAAGAAGCAAAACAGACCTACTCTATCACTTCACTATGCCAAAGAAAACCAAGCGAGTAGTTAACTTTCTTCAAACATACTCCAACAGAAACATCTTATATTTGTCTATTTAGTATAACAAGACATGCTATTTCCTTACAGAAAAAGTATCCTTGTCTGGTTAAAATGGCTGCAAGAAAAACTGCCCTATAATAGGTTTCCATGAGGTTTAAGAAGGTTCATTTACACGCACTGTAGATACTAAAAATGTTACTACCTACACCAGGAACAGTAAGTTTGACTGAGATGCCTATGACATTTGATGCAACTAAGTTCAGTTATAGTAGAAAATTAAAGAAGCTCATGAACTTCAGTGGAAAACACTAAGAGATAGGATGAAACTCGAACCAAGTTCACTTACAGTTATATTTGCTGTCATGCCCCACAACACGGTCAGTTTCGTCAACAAGAATGCATCTGCAAGCAAGACACAGACAATGAAGAAACCAATCGTTAAAATTAAGGTGGAGAGATTGTATAGACTCTCGAACTGCAGCACATCAAGAGACTGAAACTTCGAAGAAACACTTATATCAAAGCAAAGGGAATCCTTTCAACCATCATCATCACAAAATTAATCGAACAAAGATATATACATTCAAAGACTCAATTATCGACCAAACACCTGACAACAGCATAGCATAACCTGACTATGTTCCACGCAACGCTGTCACATCTTTCATATAAGACACTGAATCATTAATTTTATTATTACATAAAAGTCAACAAATCAATACACCTATGTTCCAGAACCAAAGGTCGTCACTTTATTCATCTATTTTGTTTCTCAGCAACCTAACAATCGAGCCAAACCGATTTGGGAACAACAAAAGGTACAATTTTGGAGAAACCCATTAATCGAAATCGATTAAGGGAGAGTGAGAGAACGACTTACTCGTCCTCAAACATGAGGCGTCTCTGAACAGCATCCATTCCAGCATCTTTAGCATCTGTCATTTTGGAGAAAGCTCGAAACTTTCTCGGTGGAATGGGAACGGAAACGGATCGGAGAGATGACAGAGGGAGATGGGTGAGAGATCTGAAGCGAATCAAAGGGAGATTAAATAAACAAGAAGCAGACATTGGTGTGCATGTGGTTGATCACTCTGATGCGCTCCCCCTTATTTTTCTGCGTTTTGTTTTACTTATGTCCATGCTCATTACCATGTACCTCTCCGTAGGCTATAACACCCTCTCCTTACAAAAGTGGATAAGATTTATTTCCTCTTTAATATGGGTTTAGTTATTTTGAGGATTTTATTTGCAATTTTCTCATGAAAGTGGCCCTGTGAATGCAAAGTTGTCTGGTAAAGTATAGAAGGTTTGAATCATTGAATGCTATATATGGTTTCAGCTAGTGTTAGTGGTTTCAATCCCTCTGTTTATATAGGTCTTGGCATAACATTGAGTGCCTAACACAGTTTGGTTTAAGTGGCTTGTGTGTTAGGATTAAGACCATGATCAATAGAATCTTTTGTGATGAAATTCTTAGTATAATATAAGATACATTTTTTATTTTTTAACTAAAAAAAATTAAAAAAACTTCTACTAAATAAAAGATATAAGAGACATCTTTTAACTGTAAGTGTTAAATTATGCTTTAAGAATCTCAAATAGATCTTTTCCATTAATCATGTTTTAAGAACCCCAAATAGATCTTTCCCATTAATCATGCTCTAAGGAGCTTGGAAAGTGTGTGTGTGACTGGTTTTCATGAAGGCAAGAGAGGATGTGGAACTGTTGGATGGATTGTTCTCCACCAAGTTTGTTATATATTTGATTATCTTATCTGTAGTTACATATAACTACTATTCTTCTGTCCTAATTTGCTGACTCGATCACGTTGGGACTTATAATGGATACCAAAAGCAGATATATAAGAACTAATTTATTTATACATTCACCTTTTCCTTCTTGTTTTTCTCTGTCACATGTAAGATTAGGTGTAAAGACACCGTCATAGATGAACAGAAGATGACTTCTTTTAGTTAAAGAATGGTAAACAAACTGGTGGAATCTTTAATTAGAGCATACTTTTCTTAGTACATGTGGTATATATAGTCAGAAACCTTGTCCTGCAAGCGCACATGATATTAATTGGAAGATGACTCGATTCTCTTTACCTCCTATGTTTTTCCTTTTCAAGAACTACTTTTCAAAAACTAAAGTACTACCCCTCCACTAGAGTAGTTCGTTGAAGTTTCAGCATAAAGCCAGGAATGTTTTGGTTGTTTAATTTGTTAGGTTTGTTCTAACATCTAGTGGTTAAAAATGGCACATAGTGTAGTAATGTTTAATAAAATTTGTTATTCTCTGGTCTTTTGGTTTATTGTAAGATAATAATGATAATGGCTACAACAATGACAAGTAAAGCATTAGTGGCCATTGAGTTAATTGACCTCTCATGAATCAATGTCTATTGAAGAGTAACCTTTCTGTACAATTCTATAACTAAAAAAAAAATCAAAGTTAAACTCCTATTTATGAATCTTGACACAGACTAACTTATCATCCTTAACATAATCGTCCAGTGACCGATCAATGGAACCTCATATTAAAACCCGAACCATAACCCCCACTTGGTTGCTCTTATATTCAAACTTTAGCAGCCTGCGGTTTCGGCGTCTGGACGTTTTCCTCTTCATGGAGCAATCTTTTCCTCTTGAAGCCATAACCGTGATAACGATACATGATGCTCAAGATACACTGCCTCAAGCTCAGGGTATCAAACGCCTCAATGAAATTCATATCCCTTTGTCTCCACTTCACACCAGCGTTCTTCTGATATTCCTCGAGCACCGATGATAAACACCAGCTCTGAACTTTTCTTAAGCATCCCACCAAACAACCTGTCCTATGCTGCATTCATTATTGAGTTCACCAAAACCATTAAACCGTTAGTGTCCTGTATATAACTAATCTCCACCAATACAAGACGAGGAATAAAGGTTGATGTATATTATTACCTTTCCGGCTTTGCAGTGTATGAGAATCGGATGGTTTCTTACATCTACATAGAAAACAAAACATGCACTTTAACACTCATGAAACAGAAGCGCTTATAGACATCAACGAGACCGGGTTAGGTGTTGGATTCCTTACCAACCAAGACTTTGAGAGCATCCAAAACTGTATCTTTTGGCATAGGAGTTGGAGGATCCTGCAAATCATAAACAACATAGTTATAAGAATTAATAAATCAACTGTGACTCAAAAGATCAACAAGGAATAAAACGCACCGTTTTGCCTTCGATTCCAAATTGGAAAAGCTTAATGTTGTTGGCATCAAGAAACTTGAGATTCTCCTCTGGGTATGGTTCAGGACAAAGATAGCTGTTTTGGTGAATCAACAACGAAAAGGAACGATTTTTATAATTGAAAACCAATTAAACAGTATAACTGAATAAACCCAGAAGATCAAGTAATCGTCTTTACATGATGGAACGAAGATTTAGGGTTATGAGAAAACCGAAATTCTCCGGTTTAGGAAACCCAGATCGGTAAATACCGTCTTCAACCATCGAGAAATTCGACGGAGGAACTAAAACACCACCGTCGTTATCATCCGCAGCTTCCATTATCAAACACATTGAGGATCAGAAGCAGAGAGAAAACAGAGCAAAGGATTGATTTTTTGAGAGAAGAAAAAAGAGTTCTTCTTTTATAGGAGGAGAGCTTTGCAAAGATGACTCTCAGATTTTGTTACCATTCCTTCTTCTCTATTTGGGCTAAAACCTCCTTTAAAAGGGCTTTAGGGTGGACCCCACTGGTATCTTTAGGATCTTGACACGTGTCGTGTTTCATCTTTTTGTTTAGATTCTCACCGCTGACTATTCTTTCGAATCTTTAATTTGAGTCAAATCATTTAATATTTTTCATTTGTAGAACAAGAAAATTCTCAAAGTGGTCGACCTCGAATCAAAAGTAGTCGTCGAATCACGATAAAAATAAAACTTGAGTGGTCTCATTTTGATTTTTATTCTATAGACTGGAATGTATTGAGTATTGACAATTGTCATTGACGGGGAAAATAATAATCAAAGACATATCCTTAATCACAAATAGGATAGGGGATAATAAATGTTTATGTTCATATGAAGTATATTTATATATGTTCATATCTAAATTAATAGATCTAAATTGAGAATCTATTTCTTTCCTTTTTATTCTGGATAATCTAATCTTATTATCATAGCTAAAATTGATGATTCATAAGATTAGAGACATGCATGTCATTAATCACAAATAGGATAGGAGATGATAAACATTTATGTTTATAACTTTATTTGGATTATTTGTATCAGTTTAGTATCAAATTCAGTATATCTAAATTGAGAATCTGCTACTTTCCTTTTTCTTTCTGGATAATATAATTTTGCTTCATAGCTAAGATTGATCATTCATAAGATTTACATTTAGGCTATGATTAAAGGGGGTTCTTAAGGAGGTTTCTTAAGGCGTGAGACATATGAACGGTGTAAGAATCGGTTACAAAAACTATAAACTAAGAATCGGTTTTTAAGTGTTTCTTACACTGTTCACGGGCCCCATTGACACGTGTCAGCTCGCGATTGGTTCATTTTTAAAAAAAAGAAAAAAAAAAGAAAAAAAAAACTAAAAAACTCAATGGGGTTTTAAGAGTTAATGATGGTCTTAAGGTTTGGTTATTTGACACTTGTTTCTGTTTAAACTGCTATATTACTATTTATATAAAACACAACATTTCATGAAATGGTTTTTCAGCCTGCATACAATTTTCTTAAACTAAGATATATATTTTGGCTATTGTTATGTTTTTTCAAGAACACTATAAAACATAAGAGAATTGCAAAAAAACGAGTTTTTCAATCAAATCACTTGAGCTTTTCTTGTTGGTTTAAAGATCATTTGAGTTGTACATGATGACTACATGTTGTTTGTTTGTTTATTAATCCAAAACATCTTCATCATATAAGAGATAATTATAAACTTGTTAAAAAAAATTAAAGTGTATATTTATATTTTCAAATGAGAGTTTTCCCCTCAAAAGTTACTTTGATCGTTAGCTTCAAAAGATGAATAGAAGTCCTAAAGAAAGTTCCATTCTCCAATAGCATCACTCTCAAACTATGATTCAGTATGGTGCAAAGAAGCTCCATTGTCATCTTCAAAAGAACCAACCTCAATCTCTGATTTTACACGATGCAAAGAGACTTCTTCATTGTCATCTCCTGAATCATCATCATCATCAAAGTAAACACTCTGACTATCATCAGTTTTTGAGCTATTCATCTGCTCAAGATGAATATGCTTTTCCTCTTTCTCCTCATTCTTAGGTGAATCATCATGATCTTTGTTGCTATCATAGCATGAAGACATGCTTCCTCCATCATTTGATTTCTGGCTGCTTTTACTGCTTAACCTCTCATCATTTACTTCCACTTCTTCCCAGCTATATCGATACTTTATCTTCAAACTCTGCGCCTGGTTCTTCTCATCAACAGGCTTTGGTGGTGGGACTTGTTGGTCTTTTTCATGTTCATCATCCGAGTTAGAATCAGACCCATCATCAGATTCTGTAGAGCTATCTTCCTCCTCAAGTTTCTTCTTCTTCTTCTTACTCATGACTCTCTCCTTTTCATTGTCTATAGATGAATCTTCATCTGAAGTTGTACTAGACTTGTCATCTTCAGTAGCTACCTCAGGAGTAGGAGAGACAAGATTTGAATCATGCCGGCTTAAGGCTATAGACATGCTTTTGTCCCTGAAGGATAAGATGGGAACTGCTGTGGGAATACCATCTTCTGTTGACATAGAAAGGAAGCTAAGTGCAACCATTACATCGCTTATCAAAGGTCGAGCCGTTGGCTCCTCTTGTACACACATTGAAGCTATTGCAACTGCTTGGTTTAAGCCTCTTTCTGAGAACTTCTTCAGAACTGGATCCACCATATCAGGATACCTCTTCGGATCTCTAAATATCGGTTGTGCCTGCAAGATAAAAAAGAATAGTTCATAAAGAAACAACGTCATGATATGATTGATCTTTATGGTTTGTTTTACTTACCCAAGAAACTAAGTTTTGTTCATCATTTGGCCTAGTAGTATCAAGAGCTTTTCGACCAGTGATGAGCTCAAGCAATACAACTCCAAAGCTATAGACATCTGATTTCGTGGTGAGAGTTCCTCCCCGAGTATACTCAGGCGCAGAGTAACCATAAGTTCCCATTACACGAGAAGATAAAGCCATCATCTTATCACCTGTCCCTGGTCCTAGCTTATGCAGGCCAAAGTCACAAAGCTTAGGACACAAGTCATCGTCCAACAAAATGTTTGAAGCTTTCAAATCACGGTATATCACTGGTGGATTCACTTTATCGTGCAAGTATTCAAGTCCTTGTGCTGCACCATATGCTATCTGCATCCTCATTGTCCAGTCCATTGGTTCTTGGTCTTGTTTTGGCTCTACAAAACCAAACATCCAAAAAATCTCAGATTGTCCTTTTAAAAGTTAAAAAACGTATAGAACAAGAAACTCTCTATACATATATACCTTGAAGATGGTCTTGAAGGGAACCTCCAGAGATAAATTCATAAACCAAAAGCCTTTGATCTCCATCGGCGCAAAAACCTACAAGCTTAACAAGATTGGGATGATCAAGTTGACCTAATGACAAAACCTCAGCTTGAAACTCTTTGTTCCCATGTAATCCATGCTTGTCTAGTTGCTTTACAGCCACCACCTACACATGCCCCATTACAAATTATTACTGTCTCCATTTCAATTTAGATGTTGTTGTAGCATAAAATTTTCGTTTCAAAATAAGTGTCAGTTTTATGATTTCAATACAAAATTTATTAATTTTATATGCTATTTTATTTTTTATTGGTTGAAATATGATTAGATTTATAAGTAATGATGTTTTTATTTTGAAAATATGTAAATTAAATGTTTTCTTAATTTGCGATAAAAACCTAGAACGACAAATAAAATGAAACGGACAGTATTAGTTATTGTGATTATGACCGATCTTGGGAATAGGCAAGTGAAATATTGGTATATGACTACCAAAATTTAAGAGATAATATACATAAATATAGATTCTCAAAATTGTTTATTTTTTTCTAAAATATTTTACTAAGTTGGTTATAACTCCTAAATTGTAACTTTTAAGTATCAAACCTGGCCAGTAGATTTGAGGGTTCCTTTGTAAACCCTACCGAAACCACCTTCTCCTAACAAACATTCTTGCCGGAAATTCTTTGTCGCCGTTGCCAATTCCCGGAACGTGAATATCTTCAACGCTGTTTCTTCTGATTGCTCTGCTTCATCTGATTGTCTCCTCTCTTTAACAAACAAACAAAAGAAATTTAACAAGTTCTATTACCGAACGTATCAACCACGGAACTCAGAAAGAAACCAACAATAGGGACATGCATACCATGCAATTTGACTTCGTTGTCGTTAGCCTCATTAGAACTTGAAGATTTTTTACCCTTTGGCGTAGAGAAACACGGGAAACAGTGCATGGTGATGATACAAATCAAAATAATCAAAGAACCTAATTAAGAGAAATTATAAACTTTGTTTTCTTTTGGGTTTTTAGTGATAGGTCGGGTCCTTCATGAAGGTTGAAGGACCGACGTAAATGAGAAACACACAAAGAAAATATGAAAAGAGCAAGAGAGGATGAAGAAGAAGAAAAAGAAGGAGACAAATCCCAAGCCACCAAAAATCGATGAAGAAGAATGTCTTCTCTCAAAATGTTTTAACTTCTCCCAAAAATATGGAGAACCATCATTCTTCTTTTGTTTTTTGTAAAATCTAATTATGTAGCTGTAAAAAATAGGTACGCTTCAATGTAAAGATCTTTTTTCCATCAAAATTAGAAAAAAAATGATAGAAGATCCAGCTAAAATGGATTAATCTTTTTCATAATTTAGATAGAGTATCTAGCTAAAAATGGATAGATTATCCAGCTAAAGATGGTATTATAGAAAATCAGCCCTAAATGATGAATATATAGACGAATTAGCAAATATGGAAAAGGATAAAATAAATAAAATTTTACACACACGAACACAAAAAATCATGCGTACGGACACGGTAGTGTAGTTCAGTTAATAATTCCACTTCTAAGAACCCCGGCTATTCGTGTTCTAAGAGCAGGTTTATTGAGGGTCTCTTAGCAGAGGTTCTTAACTTTTCTAAAATACGTTTCTTAACTTTTAACTAAGAAAACTTAAGAGACGTCTCTTAAATAAGAGTCTTAAGAGCCGTCTTTTAACAAAAAAAATTTAAAAAAAAAAAAAAAAAAAAAGAGTCAAATTTAGTTAAGAACCTCATTCTAAGAGACGCTGATAAACATGCTCTAAGTTCTAACCAAATAAAAACTCCCGGAGCCGGCTAAACTAAATGCCCACGATAGTTAATATTTTATGACCCACATATCCACATGGACGTTGGTCGAATTTGATAAATAATATATTTTGAAGTTTAATCATTCGTTTTATTTTTGTATTTCAGACGTTTGATTGTATCAAATCGAATATACGAGTTTGAGCAGATACTTCTTGACTTTGGTATCACGTACGTATAAAATATAGAATATATTGGAATATATAGTTCTTTGCTTATATAATTAATTAATTCAAAGCGGGAAAAGTAAACAAACACCGACCAGGAGACGGAAATGCGACCCAGCCTGAGTCGCACACGCCTGCTCCAAAGTCTTTCGTTTACTCGGTTTTGTCTTTAAACTTGTAATTTATTTGATTTATTTTTAAACAACGACTCGTTTCTGGCAGATTGAATCTCACATACCAAATATGAACAAGGTCAATCCGTCAATGAATTAATATCCATGGCGGAATCTGAAATTTTAGGGACTATAAACACTTCTTAATAACTTTTAATAAAATAAATAAATTTCATAAGTTTGGGGTTTTATAGATATGTATATAACCTCTAAAAAATCAGAGGCGAAAGCCAATGTTTCATAATGTGCCAAAATCCGCTCCAGCTAATATCTATTCATTGATGCAATCATGCAAGTAGTATTTATTCCAAATACCTCGAGTTATATTTATGCTTAGTTAGAGTATTTACAATTGATAATTTTAGAACACAAGTTAGCGTAAACACGCGTGATATATAAAGTTTGTATAATATTATATTGCTAAGCTTTCTTGATTTAAAACATACTTAAATGACAACTGTAAAAAAATTAAGTGATCTAGAATACTAATCCAAAAAGTTCAACGGTCAACGTTTGCCCATCACAGTTCACAAACATAAATCAAAGTTTTCCATTTCATACCTCTTCTCTCTTTCAACCTTTTACAACCTTTGACCACATCTATGCATATATATATATATAACTACCAAACCTCATACATGCACATATGTAAACACGTAAAACAAAACATTCTTATTTATACAATCACATCTAATAGAAAAGCATTACAATTTGCTAAGCAAACCAAACAAAGAAAGAAGAAGTTATGGTGTTACCATGGAGATCAAGAGGAGAAAAGAGACGTAATGATCAGTTGACTATCTCGGTCGCTGAGACCAAGACTCCGGTTCAACTCCGATCATCAAAGATAGAGCTGGTTCAGTCACCGCGTATGCCGTTGACCCCGCGTGCTGCGGCAGAGATATGTCGGAGATTGGAAAATGCGACGGCTCGTGGAGAACATGTCGAGTGTTCTCAGATTGTGAGTAGAATCAAGAACTTGGGAAGAGAGAGCGGAGACAGGAACAAGAAGTGTTTGCTCCAAAACGGTGTCGTTTCAGCGTTGACTTCTTGCTTCCAAAGATTCTCGTCGTCGACGTGTGAGGAGGAACAAGCGCGTCTGTTGGAGGAAGTCTTGTCTGTATTAACTTCTTGGTTACCTCTGAGCCGAACAGAGGGTTTCGCCAAGATGGGATCAACGGCTTCGCTTAACCTTCTCGTACGGTTCTTGAACGCTACAGACGTTAAAACGAGGCAAAACGCTGCGTTTTGTATCAGAGAGGTTCTTGCAATAGACAAGAGGTATGTCTATGCGTTAACAGATATCGAAGGAGCTTGTGAAGGTTTGATAAAGATCATCAGTGACTCTGTTTCCACGAAAGCATCTCTCATGGTGATTTATAGAGCGGTTTCGTGTGACAACAAGGTAGCTGCAAAGTTTGTTAAACTAGGTTTGGTCGCATTGATCACAGAGATGATTGTCAACAACGCGGAGAAGAGCGTTTGCGAGAGATGTCTCGTTGTTTTAAACGTTATAATATGCGACAACGAGCAAGGAAGAGAAGACGTTCTTCAAAACGCTTTGCTCGTTCCTCTTCTAGTGAAGAAGCTTCTTCGAGTTTCGGAACTCGCAACGCAGTGCTCAGTCTCCATTCTCTGGAAGCTATGGAGAAACAACGGAGAAGATGTGTTGCTTGAAGCTCTTCAGGTCGGTGCATTTGAGAAACTCTTAGTGGTCTTACAAGTCGGGTGCGAGGATAAGACGAAACAGAGAGCGAGCGAGCTGTTGCGGAATTTAAACCGATGTAGAAACCAGATCGAGAAGACAAACTGTCTCGACTCGTCGATGCATTTGAAGAATGTGAAGAGATCATTTTAATATCAAACAAACAAATACACAACATGATTCTTTTGTAATGAAAATCATTATGTTTCAACAGTAAGATACAGTTTTTGTCCATCACTAATCAAATCTACATCACTAATCTTCCCTTCATCTTCAGACAATACACAAGAAGCTTCCAAAACATTCAACTGTTCTGCTGCAGTTCTTACAAGCTCCTCGATGCTTCGAGGCACCCACATTACAATCCCACGTCTTCTTTTTTCGTTTGTATCATTCGGATGTGAAGAATACACTGTACATTTCTTCTTATATACTTTATCTGCAGATTATTTAATTAAAAAGGTCATAAAACTCCAATACAAACATTACTACTTCACTAAATATTAATATATGTGTTCAAATAAAACTACCTTTGAGCTCTTTGGAGCTACTTGGAAACGAAGAGATCTGTGAACTCTTAGCGTCTTCAAGTAGTTTAATCAACATCTTGTTCCCACAACCTAGGGCTTCATCTAGAGGAGTGTTCCCCCACCTGATTCAAATACAAATAACCGTTACAAACCGCTCTTTATTTGTTTATTTTTTTTGAATACCAGAAGGTTCGGAGCCAAAGCCCGTAACTCTCCGAGACCCTACACCGCTTTTTATTTGGTTAAATGAAGAATCAAAATGTTATGTATACCTGTCCTTTTTAAGAACATTAGCACCAGCTTCTACCAACTGCATTGCCAAGAGATACAATCCTTCGGAAGCAGCAACGTGAAGAGGTGTCCTGTGATCATAATCTTTAGAGTTTGGATCAATGCCGTTGTTGAGAAGCCGTTTCAAGAAATCGCTGTCTCCTTTAGCAACCACGGTGCAAAGGAAAGTCCCTGCGTTCTCTATGCTCAACGTTGCACCTTCTTTCACAAGCAAGGCGGCAACACGGTCATTCCCGTTCTTGATTGCTTCTAGTAACGGCGTGTTCCCTAGTTTATCTTTGATATTTACATCTACTGATTCTTGGATAAGGTACAATGTTATGTCTTCATATCCTCTATAGGCTGCAAGATGCTGGTAAAGAAACAAAAAAAACATATTAGATATGTTAAAGAAACCAAGAAGCTTAAAGAAAGCATACCAGAGGCGATCTTCCATCATAATCTGTCTTATTCGGGTCAGCTCCAGCTCGAATCAAGCTCTTAAGCTGGTAAAGATCACCGTAAAAGGCAGCACTGTTCAACTTCAAAGCTAGCTCCCCCTCTTGTTTACTGATATGGAAGGTTATATCAGATTCCAGCTGCTTAATCCGGACATTAGATTCTTTCCCTTCAAGAAGATTGTTGAGAATCCTCCGTCCGTCGTGGAAATATATCTCAAGAATGTTCATGAAAGACTGTTTATCAAGCCTTAGAATCCTACACAGCTCGGAGACGCGAACTGTGTAAGGCTGAGGAATGTTGCAGAGGATTGATATCTCTCCAAAAGAGTTATCTGGTTGAAGAAGTGACACTATCTCTTCAGATCCATCTTTAGCTGTACCTACCTCCTCCTGATTTTGAATAGAAACTCTTGAGTTTCAGACATTCTTAAAACATTTTTCGACGAAAAAATAGAGGAATTTTGTTTACCAATACACCATGACAAACAAAGTAGAGTTGATCAACAACACTTCCTTGCTCCATGATAACTTCTCCAGGGAGAAAGAACTCTTCATGAAGTCTTATAACCTGTAAGAAAAATAATGTATCCTCTTGAGTTACCTAAATGAAGAAGTTTTCGATTTTAACAGTCCAAAATCAAAAGTCTTACAATCTGGTTAATGAACTCAGATGAGCAGCCACGGAAGAGAGGAACCTTCTCAATATACGGCAAGTATAAAGTTTGCGCAATCTGCAGTAACAAACATAAGTTTCTACATTTGTTTTTATCATTTGAATATGAAAATTTAAACATTTCATTATCATTACCTTAGCGCGGATAGAGACAGGTATGTCTTGAAGAACAGCTGCCTCGGTGTAGCTACTTTGGTACTGCAACCGTAAATGTCCAGTGATCTGACCACGGATGTTTCTACTGAGCTTGTTTCGGTTCATATACTTCATTATATCAGCCATCTTGTCCCTGAATCTCTCTGTTTTTGAACCTTTTACTATCAAAGCTGTCATGTTACCGATCAAGTAAGCACCTAGAATCATGTCAAATGATATGTAGATCATCGCAAATATCATTTCCCGCATATTAACAGCGTGTATGTCTCCATAACCTGCATCAAGATAAACATGCAAATAGCTTTAAAATAATTATATTTATCTACAAATATAATTTTTGAATAAAATATTATTCAAAAAACCGAATTACCCAAATATTTTTTGAGTTTTTTTTGAATTTTTGGATTTTTATCGGTTTTCTGAGTTTAAACCTGAATCGTTTCTAATTCAGTTATGTTCTGGATTTTATAAGAATCTGAAAACCAATGAAAACCCGAACCAATCTGATCCGAAAATGTTTAATTTCTAAAAATGCCCTACACACTCTAACCTAACTAACCCAAAATCGGAATAACCAGAACTGACCCGAAACGTAAACCTGAATGCCCAGCTTTACATGCTAATACTAACCGAAGCTAGGTTTGCTTGTAACCAAAGCAAAAGCTATCAAAACTTACTAACAGTAGCCATAGTGACAATTGCAAAGTACATAGAAGTGGTGTACCGAGTCCAGAGATCGATCTCTCTAAACTTAGCGTAACTGTAGTCTCCCAGTTTCAAACTTCCAATCCAAGTGTACCCTTCTTGAGAAGCAGGTAGCGTGGTGGCCAAGTAGTAGAAGATACAAGCCGCGGTGTGAGTGCAATAGAGCTCAACGAATATAAGCTTGACGATTCTCGTGAAAAGGTAATTGATTCTTATGTCTTTCTCCATCTTGTGGAAAAACAAGATCACTCTACGAACTCGGTATAGTCTTATCAACAATAAGTATCTCACTTCTTCCTTTTCACCTGCAGCCTGTTTTCAAATCCAACAGTTTCAACATCTCTCATTCGATTTCTCATGGTGTAACAAAAACAAAGAATAAAAATGTGTGTACCTTGTAGATGATATCCCATGGCATGCAGGCAAGTAAATCAATCACAAAAGATGATTTTAAGTACCTGCAAAAAATGGCATACACCATGAAGAGCTATATGAATCTACATCTTTTATAAAAACAGAGGATAGAGTTTTTTTTTTAATACCGTAGAGCGATGGAGCTGCGTCTATAGACCATTCTGTAAGTTCTGCTATCTCTATAAGCAACGAAGAATGTTAGCACGATATCAACTAAGAAGGCGATTTGGCCCGCGATGTCGAGGATGAACAGGTTCTCTGGTAATCCCCTGAAGAATCCGAACTCTAGTGGAGTGAAGAAGGAAGAGTAAAGTGCCCATATCAGAATGAACGTGGTCCACGCCTTGTAGCATCTGCAAAAGGATGAATCTTAAGTGATCAGTCTTTAGATTCCGATAGAATAATTTGTTTGCTAAACAAAACGCTTATCTCCTGATATGCTCCAGCTAAAGAGTCTTTAGGTTCTTAACAAACGATCATTTGAGATAATTGAGAAACTGATTACGTGTTATAAAGTGGCGGGAAAACGGATTGATAACCGAAGAAAAATGTTATAACAGAAAAGGAAGATTAAAACCACCTTTATACCCCTAAGTTATTTGTTTTTACTATAATTGACCCCAAACCTTGTTAATCTTACGATAGTGTTTTGTTTTTGTGTATACTTTTCCTCTAAACTCTAAAGCAGCAAAAAATCTAATGTTACAACTTGAAATTTTCAGTTATATACATACTACTACACTGAATTAAACTATTGCAATACTATAGAATCCTAATCAATTGGACCTATAAATCCATGTAAGCAAAGTAAAGTGGGCTAAAATAGATAAAGTAAAAATATAGAGACAATATTTGAAATAGTAAAACTATAAGGACTTAGAACAAAACTTTTAAAAAACATTATGACAAGAAATTGAAGTTGTTTGTGAACAAAAATAAGAAGAAGTTGTTACCGGTTATCGGGATGTATAACAGAGCCTCTAGAGATATCTCTGATGCCATTAATGACGGTGAACTTTCCGCCGTTGCCTCCGGCGAAATCTAGCCCTAAGAAGTTGGTGAGGGGGTTGAATCTGTTTCCTCGCGTTTCTACAATCCCATCTCTGAAGTCATCAACCTCGTAATCCTCCAACTCCACGTCTGATTCTCCGTCGCTCCGGTACGAAACTCCGTCGCCGCTACTGCCTCCCATATATTGCCTCTCTGAATCACCAAAAAAACTCTTTTGTTTGGGGCTCAGAATCTCTTTCCTCGTTAATGGTGAATATTCAGTTACACCTAAATATGGCGCCTGAGTTTTGATGAATAATACTAACATCTATAAGCGACGAAATTTATAGATGTTTCGTTCTGTTTATGGATTAGATAGTGCTGTTTTTAAAAAAAAAAATAAGCTAAATCATATGGCCATAATAAAAGATGATGGTGTAGTATACAATATTACATTTTGAAACGAGTAAAGACAAAAATAACACACATATGAGAAAGTAATATACATTTAGAAATAAGGTGAAACGATGATATAGCTATATGACGTAAGATTATTATCTGACGAGCACGTGAAAGTGGAACTACCAATACAGCCCACAAGTTATATTTAGATAACACAAGTCATTAAATGTTACAACATGTCATAAGGTTTCGTCATGTTTGGCAAATTGCGTTTACAACTTATGCATATTTTCTTTAAATTGTTCATAAAGGTTTTTTAAAACACATATGATTTATTGTTTTAATTAGAGACAAAGATCCACGTCGGAAGTTAAAAAGATATTAACTAGTATGTAAGATATAAATGAATCAATTTATTTATCACCAATTGATTTTACCATTTTAAGTTGAAACCTAATTTAATTTAACATAAATATTAGAACTTTATCCATACATTTTAAACTAATCGACATCCACCTCAAAGTTAACTCATCGATCTTTACCTGAATATTTTGAGATTGAATTTCGAAGAGCCATCATCTCGATAGAGCATATTAGAGACAAAGATTTTAAATCGAAAAGTAGAAAAGGTATTAGCTAGTATATAATATAGATGAGTCAGTTCACTTATCATCAATTGATTTTATGTTGAAAATCTATTTAACTTTAACATTTTTAACACATAGAGATATGAGACTACACAATGATATTTAGGAACTCAGAAGGATGAAATAGTTTTGATAGAAAAAATGATTTCATGACAAGGATATAATTTTGTTTGTTTAAAAAAACGCAAGTTGTGATGACAGAGCAATATCAGTGTTGTGATGGATATACTCTAAACTGGCATGTCCCTAAGCTTTGATTCTCGCGGTTGTGCGAACACTTTGGCATTATAAAACTCACGTGAAAGTTTAAGCCATATGTTTGGTCAAATACTAGATAATGTTAAGGCGTTTAGGAGATTTAGTGCGTTTTATTAGGTCAGAAGTAACTAGGTAATTAGTTTATGCTCTCTATTCTGTAATGGGAAATTAGTTTATATCAATTGTGCATTAACCGACCTTTGCTTTGTCTATTTTCTCTTTTGTTAGTGGGCTTCTTATCAAGTTATAAAAATTAGATAACATAACATTGTTGTTGTTATTTCTTTGCTTTTCTTTGGTTATATTTGAATATTTCATGTCAGTTAATGGTTTATAATGGAAAGCTGAATGCAACTGATAAGTTATAAGCATATATGGTTGGCACACACAATAAGTGGTATTCCTTCTTCAACACTTGACCCCTAATTTACTTCATTTATTTATTTATGAATATTTGACCCCTAATTTACTTCATTTATTTATTTATGAATATTTGACCCCTAATTGGTTTCTAGAAATGTCTTCTATTATATATTATATAATGTATATTTTAATAAAAAAGGCTAAGAATCTGTAGAACATGGAATTAAGAGAGTGAAGTGTTCACCAACTACCACAGTTTCAGGTTTGCCTCTTCCTCGAATATTCAAGCCCTTTTTCGAAACCTCTAGTGATTAAAACTAGCTATTGAATTATAACTGTAAACTCGATAACTATACTCAAGCACCAATTAGTCGTTTGAGAATTCTAAATGATTAAACTCATTCATTTCCCCTGAGGATTCTAACACTAGACTCAATATTTGACCAAAGGATTCATTGTCTTTTTTCTCAAACATGTTGAGGCTCTCCAATCAACAGCAGAATCCTTCTCATAGTTGATCGATTCTTCTCCAGTCTTCTTCGGCTTTTTAACAGGTACAATTAGAGGTTTTGCTGCGTATTGCTAACCTAGCAGCTTTCAGTTCCATTTCCCTCTTCTTTTGTCTCTGGTACTCAAGTATGGATTACTGAAAAGGCCTTAAACTTGTCCATGTTACAGACGTTTTCTTGTGATCTCATATCCTAATTACAAGATGTTTTGCATATTATCCTAATTATATATTTTTTTGTATTTTATAAACGAGAAATACCCTAAGATAACCCTAAAAAAGTTTTTGTCACAAAAATAACCTTTAACAACAAAAATGACAAATCTAACCTTTTTTATTTTCAAAAAATTAATTTTTATTTTATTTTTTTCAATTTTAAACCTCACCCCCAAAACCCCACTCCATAACTCTAAATTAGGGTTTAGAATTATGGGGTGAAGTTTTGGGAGTGAGGTTTAAAATTGAAAAAAGAATAAAATTAAAATTATTTTTTTGAAAATAAAATAAAAATAAAAAAAGGCTAGATTTGTCATTTTTGTTTTTGAGGATTATTTTTGTGACAAAAACTTCAAAAATGGTTATTTAGGAGATTTGCCCTTTATAAATCTCTAATAATAAAACCCCCCGAAATGTATATTTATTTGGTATCAGATATATAGAGTTTCTGAATGATCATATACGGAAGTACAACTCCAAAAGAAGAACCATTTGGGTATGACATTATACTAAAAAGAAATGCTTTGATTAGACTCACACTAACCATATATGACTATTGACTGAGTTCATGAGGTTGTGGTTGTGACATTGTACTAAAAAGAAATGCTTTTATTTGTCACAGACTAATCAATATATGGTTTTTGCATGAGTTCATGAAGTGTGACCTTAACAAGGATATAGATGACTTCACACATTTGTAAGTCTCAACGCCTCCACGAACAACTCCTTGAGAGAAGCGTTTGAAGCTGCAATTCTCTTGGATGTGATGTCCAAATCTTTACCGGATCTGATCATTACACATACATACAAACAAAAACAAGTTAACAGCTTGGTCCATTCCATAGTAGCATTGAGTGTGTTTAGCTTGTCTTAAAAATAAAAACTCTTACGGATCAAAAATAAGTCCACCAGCTTCTTTGACGATCACAACTCCTGCTGCAACGTCCCTGTGAATTGATAAATTTGACATTAATATACCATTTTAGATCAAATCTTGTTTCTGCAAGAACCAAACTTAAAGACTTTTTACCATGGACCGCCAAAATCGATTTCATAGAAGATATCAGCCCTTCCACATGCCACACTACAGAGGTCCAGTGCGCACGAGCCACAGATCCTGATGTTCCTAACCTGATGAATGAAACAGAAGAGAAGATACGATCATGAGTATTGGCAGAGGTTAGATACAAATGATCAAATGAGTGTCTCACCTTGGTCAACAAACTGTTGATCCTGTTGGTAGCATCGTCTAATGTAGCTTTATCTCGTTTAACGCCCGCCTGTTTTCACACAAGTGATGAGCAGATGCTTCATAAGAGTCTAGTTTGAGACAAAGAGAGATATGTTTTACCTCAGCTAGGAGCAAAGATGATACAAGTTCGCTCTGAGTTGACACTGGAAAAAAAAAGAACATTGTTGTCATCTTGATTCTTGACCACACTAGACTGTTATGTATGAGAGAAGTATATATATTCCAAACCTTTGATTGGTTTTCCATTCAAGAAGGCTCCTTTCCCTTGGACACCAGTGAATAGCTGTTGTTATCATGTCCACAACATCATCAAAGAAACCATTTATAATGGTATAACATGTATTGAGACCAAAGAAACTTGAAGTAGAGATTGCTACAATGTAGCCATGAGGAGCAGGGTCTAAACACAGTCTTTTACCTCATCCATAATAGGATTAAAGACGACGCCAACCACAGGGACTTTCCCAATAGTGAGGCCAATGGAAACACACACAAAAGGGAACCTGCAGAAACATCATTCGGTTTTGTTTATAACGAGACAAACAGTCTATTCAAATGGGGATTGAGCAACAACAACAAGTATATGTACCCGTGAACGAAGTTTGTGGTTCCATCAACAGGATCAACAATCCAAGTTGGTTCATCAGTTAACTCAGTCACACCATTTGCAGCTGTTGTTTCTTCTCCTATGAACTATACTTCATAACAAAATACTAAACGACCAATACAAAAGATCCGAGAGAGAAGAAATAACAAAAGACCTTGTGATTTGGAAAAAGCTGCTTGAGATGATTAAACACGAGTTCTTCACATCTTTTATCAGTCTCCGTCACCAGATCCACCTATACCAAAAGCAAAACTCAGTGTCTCTATTGGAACATGGCCACTTGTTTTGTTTGAACAAGAACCTGGCCTTTGTGTTCAACATGTTTGGTCTCGTAAAAGCCTTTACGAATGACCTGCAGAATGTAAAACCAAAAAGGAACAAGATTTAATAGTATTGATCAGTCACTTGATCTATCAAACTCAATGGGAGAGGGTAAAAGAGAGAGACTTCTCCAGCTTTCTGAGCTGCATCAATGGCGGCAGCTAAGAACTGATCTAGATAATCTTCATCAAACAACAACAACAACAAAAAAGTGAGAAAGAGGCAAATCAAAGAGATGAAGTTAGAGGGAGAAAGAACGTGCATTTACCTTTGTCCGCCATTTTTCGATGATTGGAGGAAGTTGCGAGAAGACGAAAAGAATAACACTTTTGTTTCTGTGTGATTCGGACAAGAAGAAGACAACGAATAAAGTTGGCGGTTTTTTCGGATCGGTTTTATCTTTTCCGGGTCGGGCCGATTCGAGTAGCTTTTGGGCCTACTATGATCCATAGTATTTGTGAATTAACTATTAGGCCTGCTATGATCCATAGTATTTGTGAATTAACTATTAGGCCTGCTATGATCCATTGTATTAGCGAATTAATTATTGCTTACTAGTGATTTTTTGAATCGTTCAATGTTTGATTAGTGACAAGATTAAAAAACACAGAGAACCAGTATCCTGCTATTGCTAAATTCAAAATAACAGCTTAGATATATTTCTTTCAAGAAATTTTGTCCAAAATGTTGTATTTCTCGATAATAATATGCTCTGATAATAAAATAGACATTCACAAAACTTACAATTATATTATCTGACAATAGTATGCTCTGATAATAAATTAGTTGTTTGTATTATACTTTTGAAAATTAAATAGAAATAATAACTAAAAGTTGATTGATATAAAACTATTATAAATGAATATAACAGAAATATGTTGAAATTTATTTGAAATATTTAAACATAAGAATTATTTTTTGGGTATTTTATTATGTGTACATAGGATTGTAAAATTATAAAGAAAAATTAAAACCAAAGTAAATATTAAGCAAAAACACAGATTTTTCAATATGATAAAATATAGTACTTTTAGTTTTTAAAATTATTTAGAGTAATGCTAGTTAAATTTTAATTATTTGATAAAGTACTTTCATAGAAAATAATTACTTTTCTAATATATATTACTTTGCTTAAAATATATATTATTTCGTGATTTTTTTTTTAAAAATCATGTTATATAAGTAAAATATTTTCAAAATCTTTATAGATAAATTTTTTTAGTCTAATAATTAAATATGTATAAAAGTGTGGATAACTTCTTTATAGAAAACTAATATATAAAATGAAAAAATCATCTCAAAAATAATAATTATAACCTTTTGTCGATAATAATGCTCTGATAATAAATTAGTTAGACATCACAAAACTTACTATCACATATACTGATTTATTATTAGCTTCTCTTATTATAACTCTCATGATACCTCCTCTTACAACTTGTCCACGAAGTAAAAGAAAATCAGTTTTTTATTCATGAGGAACATCTTTCTTTTTACAATAGAATTACAAATATAAACATACTTTTAAAACAACTTTTAATTACGTTCTAATGCCTCTGAAAAACTACTTACTAGTTACTCATATTTTTTTTAGTATTTATTATCTTTTGTCAATTAAAACAACTATAAAACACACCTAAATTAATTTTCTAATTAATTAATGTTAAAACATAAAGGTAAAATAACTAATTGATAAATATAACAAAATAATTAATGTATTTTTACCATATTAAATTTAAAATAACTAATTAATATGGATGAGTGTTTATTATTAATTACTAAATAATTAATTAATAAACATGACGATTCTCCTTTTTAAACACTATAACGCCCAGTTAATTCTAGGACTATAATTAACTTTTGACAAATAGAGGTGCCCATGCCCCTCTTGACCCATGAGCAAAATCAAACGGTTAAGGAACAATGAATACCCAAGTCCAACTGAGTTGTGGAGACATCATATGTACGTCAGAAAATGATAACATTCAATATTGAATTCAACTAAAATCAACTGAGATATAAACGTTACACATGTATAGTGTAACGTAAAACTTCACATGATCGAACACGAGTGTACATTCTCGTCGCTAAAAACCTGAGAGGGATAGTTATGTTGGGCTGAATATTGAGGAGGGTAACTAAATATTGTGTTTCCATCACTGTCCTCGTTCTTCTTGTTGTTCTTGTCTTTGTCTTTATTATCTTTGCCTTTCTCTGTGTTTTGACTTAGAAGCTCTACATGTCTCCCAAGTTTTTTCTTGATCTTCTCCACAAGTTCTGGAGGATTCATGACTCCTTGTGCCACCACCGTTGACTTTGATCGGTCTGGTTCCACCTTTTGAACACCTTTTAATTTGTCAAATAACATGCATGTTTACAAGTCTAGTGACATTGCCTCAAACATGATATTGTATAATAAATCGTTTGGATGTAACATAAATATTTACACTTGTTAATATTTCTCTATACATATATTGGTTACCTTTTATTTTCTCAATGCCTCTTTTAATTTCATGAACACATCCTTCACAGTGCATGTTCATCTTTAAGGTTGCAGTTTTGATCTGTGGAGTACTCTGAAATCAAACACACAAGCAAATGATTGAGGATGGTGGTTGGTATTGATAAAATCAATTTTTACACAAGTTTAATGTGTATAAATACAAAAGATATAGAAATGTACCTCTTTCTTTGATTGTGACTCCTTCTGATCTTGATTAGGGTTAGGTTTTGGGGAAATCAGTTCAGCATTTTTACTAAATTTCTTTTGCACTCTTCGTAATATCTTCACTGGATCATCAAATTTACCGGACACAACGACTTTACTGTCTCCAATCTCTGCCTTAACTTGCTCAACCCCTTCAAAACAATAAGATCAACACTTACCCATTCTTGAGTGAGAAAGAAACGGTAAAAGCTTATTTTGATAGAAAAGTACTAACAGTAAATCAAGATAAATTTAATAATACTTTGAAACTTATACATTCTATGGATGGTTTGAGTTTTAGTTTGAAAGTACCATCATATCTCTCCAAACAACGGGAAACTTGTGAAGCGCACCCTTCACAATGCATGTAAACCTTCAAAACAATTTCTCTACATTGATTCTTCTTCTCAGACTTGTTGTCTGATTCTCCATTTTGCTTGTTTTTTGGTACAAAAAAATACAAATAAAATTATAAGCTTGCGTAGTAGAGTTAGGCAAAAAAATCACTTAAAGGGCACATACCTTTCCCATATCAATGTTTACTCCTTTGTAAAACAAAAGCAATGAAGAAGTTGAACAGTGAGACACTATATATACAAGGCCAGCAGAGAAGTTTAACGATTAATTAATCCTTTTGTAACATCCACAAAAATATTCTTTCTCTGTTTGCATGATCCTACTTATTTACAATTAATCATAATTGTAGTCAATAATAGGATATAGTCAAGTATATAATGACAATGACACAATTAATTTTGTAACGACCCTTATTAAATTTAGTTTCAGTTTAGACTTTCTAACTTCTTCATTGTCCCATTAATTTAGTCAGCATTTGCAATATTATAAAACAAGAGAAATACCCTAAGATATAACTAAAATAGTTTTTGTCACAAAAATAAATTTTAAGAGAAAAAATGACAAAAATAACCTTTGTGGGGTGAGATTTTAGGGGTAAATATACGTTTATACCCTTTGGGTTAACTAATCTAGACTTAGGATTTAGAGTTATGGGGTGGAGTTTTAGAGGTGAGGTTTAAAATTGAAAAAATAAATAAAAAATATTAATTTTTAAAAAATAAAAAGGTTTAGTTTGGTCATTTTTGTTTTTGAAAGTTATTTTTGTGATAAAAATTTCAAAAGGTATTATTTGAGAGATTTGTCCTTATAAGGGCATGATTATTGCAGGGTTCTTAAGATGAGTTTCTTAGGAAAAATTAAGAAACAGTTTCTTAGTTTTCTTAAGGAAAGTTAAGAAGCTGTTTCTTATTTAGGAGTTTTAAAAAACAGTTTCTTAACTTTCTTTAAGAAAACTAAGAAACAGTTTCTTAATTTTTTCTAAGAAACCCAACTTAAGAACCCCTGGATAATCATGGCCTAACAATCATGAATAATTTTTTTTTTTTTGTAAAAGAACAATCATGAATAGTTACAAATATTATACTAGCTTATTTTCTTCTTTTGTTAGTGTTTTAGATATGCCAAATGTATTTATCTATTTGGCTAAATCATGGATTTCAGTTTTTTTTTCTCGCATAATTTAATTTACCGCTAGGATCGTTCCAACTCCCATTGTACATACTATTGAATATTTTCCAGTAACAAATATGTATCTATCTATTATTATAAAGAAGAGTTGTCTCTCTTCTCATTCATTACACGTCATCAAATAAGACAAGGAGAAGCTGACACGTGTCATGTTTTTTTTTCTGTTTAATTTAATTTTGGGCTTGACGAATATAAGTTTATGGGTTGTTTTAACTGTGGGCTTATGAAGGTTATTATGTGGACCGGTCAAACCCGATAAAGCACCTTCTTCGTCTTCAACGTTTCTCAGATTTCTAGGGTTCATGGTGTTTATTACCTTCTTATTTCAAGCCCGTCCATGGAGTCAGGCCCGGCTCAACTTGTTGAAGGGCCCTGGGCAAAAAAAAATTTAAGACCCTTTAATTAATTAATTTAATTATTAAAAAGAATATTTTTGAGAAATTGTCAAAAATACCATTTTTATTGTACTACTTTTCATGTTTACTTTAATTATTTTTACCCTTATTTTTTTAAGATGGAAAAATACACTTATAACCTTTGGGTTAATTAATCTAAAACTTAGGGTTTAGAGTTAAGGGGTGAGGTAGGGTTTAGGAATGTAAAATTTAAGATTTTAATTAATTTTTTTAAAAAATACCTTTTAAAAAATAGTATTTTTGAAAATATCATTTTAATAGTGGTAAAAATGAAAAGTGATACCAATAATGTGGTAAAGATGAAAATTCCCCAACGTTTTTCTTAAAAAAAAAGCTAAACTTATTAATTTAGTATGCATTTTAAGGTTTACAATTTTTTTTTGAATTTTAAGGTTTAGTAAAACTTTTGAGTATCATATCTTTTAAATTTTGTCTAAATTCAACACTTCAAATACAAAAAAAATATGTGTCCTTATTGTTAAAAAAATATAAATCTGAATTTTTTTATTAGTAAATATATCATATTTAGGTGGGCCCTAGATCTCTAATGGTGATAAACGTACAGATTTTTTATTGTTATGTCTTTTTATTAGTAGATTAAGTTTGGAGATTTAATTAATTATGGGCCTTTTTAATAACTGAACAAATTTAAAAAGGCCTTTGAAATAACACAAACTTTTTTAGGATTTATGGGCCCATGGCAACCGCCCTTGTTGCCGTAGTCGAGAGCCGGGACTGCATGGAGTTTCTGGAAGGTGATGGAAGATGACTATCTATAGAGAATCTCTGAGCGATCCCGTGTCGTTTGGATTTAATTTTCTTAAAGTCGGGTATGGGAAATCGGAACCGTTACATGATGCATTCAATCATTGTCATTAACGACCATCTTGACTCATGTATCCCACTCTAGCTCGATTCTTCATTCAATGCATCTCCCCTTTTTCGAGTCGGTGAATCTCCATGTATAAAAAGGTTTGCCCTTCTTCCCCTGAATACCATCCTTTCATTCCTTACAATCTCAAAAACTTTCTTAGAGAAATGACGAACTCATTTGTCCTCATTGCTGATTTGAAAGCCACCGTCAAAGTTTGTCTGCTCAGATTTTAGGAGACCAGCAATGTGAAAAGAGGTGGCCAGTCTATGGAGTCGATATGCTTCTTCTCCACCGATCTGAATAATGGGAGTCCATTTTCCTTTGAGATATATAAGTACCAATGGGATTAATCATTTGAATAGTATGTTATGTGCTTCATTACAATTTTATGTTATGCGTACAATCAAATGTCGTTGCGTCTCAATTTTTGTAGAAAGAAATGATTTGCTCTGTTTTTCTTTCTATGGATTTTGAAGATTGGTCAAGGACCTGCGGTAGAGTGTTCCGTACATGAGATGCTGAAATATGGAGGGTGTGACTTTCAAGAAGTTTATGTTCAAAAATTTATAGCCAAAGAATCTTAAGTCCATGGCTAGAGAGATGATGATTATTAAATTGTATCTCCACAATCACTCATTGTTGCATTTTCTGCAGGATCTGATTTTGATGTCTCACTAGCACATGATCCATATCCCTCCCACACTAATGAGAGTGTGTAGTCTTCACAACAAACCCGAACTGCTAAACAACCAGGTCCTAGATTTATGTTTATGTTTTGAATAGATTATAAAGTTCCTATATGTTTGTCTAAATCTTTTATCTCCAACCCTTGAACCATATTAATTTAGGGTGAATTTGATTTGTCTGTCTTCTTTTAACTAATTAACTTTGTATGTATATAATTTCATGTTTTTGAATAGATCATGAACTCAAAAGTTGAGACAGGAGATTATGAAGTTATCGGATGATTGGAAGATATGGGCTAGCTGTGAAAGTGAAGATGAGGCAGGAAAATAACTGAAACCATGAGAGGTGGAAATCTCTCATCGGAGGTCTTGCGACGGAGAATGCAAAACTTTACTCCGGGAACCATCAAGGAAAAAGGTTATGCATGTAGTTTTTAAAGAGTGTTTCACTCATTATCATACGGAAACCAAGTGCCTTATGTTCTTGATGATTACAGATCTCTGCAAAGGGCATTATGGAGGCATCTTACTCCACACCTTTATCGAGTAACCAAATGTAAAAATTCTGCTCTATAGACTCTTAATTAAAAGGGTCTTACTTGCTATGTGGTTAGCGAAGTAATGAGGTGTTAATGACAGTTCAGAGGGAAAATAGCTCATGATTCTTCTGCAGCGATAGGTCTACGTAAGAACTCATCTTAACTAAATAATATCCCTCAGTTGTTCATTACATATTTTTAATTGCTCTTGAGGCCATGTACTTAATATGGATTGCAAATCCAGTCTTTTTCTCGCAATGATTTACAATTTATAACATTTCCATAGCTTTGTATTGCAGTCACTTCTATTAGATGAGCTGGGCTAAGGTGAACCAAGTGAGAATGGTGCTCAAGTATCTGAGGACAATGTCAGCAGCTTTTCTGTACCTAGCCATCAAGAATCACCAGTCTTCCTATTAAAGAACTCTTAGACTTAAGTCGTAAACCATAACACCATATATGCCATAGAAGTAATCTGGTAATAACATAAAACAATTTAAATTTCCGCCTTCTAGAGTCATTTGTTCATGTTTACAATATACACTGAGAGTGGAGGAAGAAGCTGCATGAAATATACTTTTGCCTTAACAGTGGAAACTACAATACAAACAAAATATTCAATGCCTCATTGGAACAAACGTTTCTTTCAATAGAATAATTTGGGCGCTGTTCTATTATAAAGTATGCCTTAGAATACAAATTCATTGCTGTGTAAACCTCAATTGCTCCCACCTAATGTAGCTTCAAACATTTGATTGTACCTGCAAAGCCAGTTGCAAATAAGATCAGTTAAGTTGAATTTATATCATAACAAACAAGGAAAACTCTAAATTAGTGACATCAAACTCTACAAAGTTTGCAACTTAATTTCACGAAAACTTGAGAAGTAAAAACATTGTAGAACGTTAATTGCTCGAGAAAACATTTATTATGTTATATATATGCTCGAGAAGCATCACCATGGGAATAAATAGATAACTGATACTTCTCTTTTCATAGATATTCCACATCATCATCAAATCATCAAATACTTTCTAATAACAAAAAAATATTATGAGATAAAAGATTTAAATGTAAAAATATTTACAATAATATTTTAAATATAAAAATAAAAATAAAATATGAAAGACCATTTGTCATTGTAATATCAAATAAAAATTTACCCAACATAATTTATTCTCGCGAACAACGTAAGGAGCCTTGGACTCTCTCTTTTTTTTTGTTAAAGGAGTCTTGGACTACAACGTGAAATAATAGACTAAAATATTTGTACTCTTTAATATTTTCAGATTATTATTTTTATTTCTTACAAATATATAAATTCAGTAAGTAGAAAATCATCGTCGACAATATTGTCTTTGACAGCAATGACAACGAACCTTAAACAAATTGAAATAGAATTTATTAAACCATACATTTAAATTTTGATTTATAGTCCCTCCGTTTCATATTAGTTGTGGTTTTAGGTTTTATGATTTGTTTCATTAAAAAAATTCTTTTACTTTTCCAATGCATAGTGATAAAGTTTTTGGGGGAAATACAGAACGTTAGCTAGACTGAGAAAATCAGCACAAGCTGATTGTCCGGCTGCATTCTTTGAGGAGTTTCTGAAATTTCATCAGCTAAAATGAGAACAAATATGAGGATGGATATTCTTCAATATTTGACGAAATTCAGCATGATGATCAGGAGAAACCCACATCTAAGAGAAGAAATATTGCTCCCAATCAGCAGAAAACCATAAGCATACGAGATCAAACGATGAGAACAAGAACCCATCACTAACTCCTCCTTCCGGGTTACGAAACACAACGAAGTTAACTAAAGAGATAGAGAAAGAAGCTGCAAATTGGTTCATAAGGTTTATGATAAATAGCTCTGGAGAAGAGAATGAAGAAGTGTAAAGGCACGGGTGATGCAGATGTTAACAAAGTTCCACAGTCTCTGTTTTTCCAAGTTGTAAACTGGGTGGAAGCAGAATAGTCTGCTGATAAACCACTAGAAAGCTCAGAATCAAAATGAAGAATTCAAACGTGATTCTTTTATATTGTTCTCACTTCTACTCCAAAGGCTTTCTTAGTTTTCACTTCTTATCGATAGATTTATCATGGAATCTATTGTTGTTAATCAAGTTTATAATAAAGTGGTTGTCTCAATGTTAAAGATAGAAGATGGTCACATCTGTCAGAAAAAAAAGAAAAAGACAAATAACAAATGTTTTACAAATTACATATGTAGCTTCGTGTAAATGTAATGAAGCTCAAATTTACATCATTGTAAATGCTAATCCTTTATCAACCATAGTCGAGAAATAAGCATGAGTCCATTGATGGCAGTAACAACAAGCTTCACTTGCAATCATAAGTCCCTTGATGGCAGTAACAACAAGTTTCACTTGGTTTATAGCCAAGCTGGTCCTTTGATGGCAGTAACAACAAGCATCACTTGCAAGTCATTGAGTTTTGTTTGTTTCACCGAACCCAGATTTACAAAAGAAAATAAAAAGAGCTAATAGCATAAATTTCAGGAAAAGTTGTATAAATACATACATAACTCCATTACAGGATAACGAAAATAAAATGAGGTGTGAATCTGACATAACTTTTCCATTTTCAGTCACAAAACTTAAGCTTTGGAAATTTAATTCAAAATAATGAAACCACAACCAATGATTAATACATAATCAGAAAATTGTAAGAAAATAAAAACTAACAAGATAAAACAAATATAACAACAAAATTATTGAAGTACGTAAAATATTTCATAATACATAATTTCAAGAATAAATGTGAAACATCATAAGAACAACAAATAGAAGAACTCATTTACGACATTTCTTTTACGTTGTATCGAAACCAAGTTGAAATAAACTCATAAAGAAAAATAGTGTATCTTACAGACTTTTCCCATTTTCAAGTATAAATTCAAGTTAAAAATATTAACAAGAAATTAGTAAAAGAAAAAACAACAAAGAACTAATAATTAATAAAAACTAAGATTCAAAAATAGTTGGAAGAGTAATAAAAATAATAATTTTGTATGAATAAAAATTGTAAGAGAAAAATGATAAAAACGCAAATCTAAGCTACTGTATCCAATCCAATATCTAGAATACAATCAGTTTTAGTATTCAAAGAGTAAAGAGATTCAATGTAATAAATAAAACATATATAATGTTCACATCTTTACATAAACATAACAGAATATTTACACTGCCAAAATAAAATAGCCCATTAAATTTTAAAATTATATTGTGAAATTTAGTTAAACGCAACAAAGTTAACGTTGAATATTATAACATCAAAAAAAATTTTAACCGTAAATTTTAATAGCCATATAAGAGAAATCGAAGAAAAAAAATTCAAAATAATATATATTAAAGGAATTAATAATAAACAGAATTTCTTAAAAATATATAATGTTTCATAGTGTTTTGTAATAAAAAACTCTATGTGTTTTATTGGTATATTTAAACTAAAATAAACATTGAGAAAATTAAATAATTATATTTTTAAATTTTATTAAAATTAGAAAAGTTAACAAATTTTAAAGTAAAGAGATAAAAGTTTTGTAAAACAATTTTAAACCCTAATGGTATTTTTAGTTAAAATTAAACTAAAATTTTAAATAATTTTGTACTATTAGTTTATTTATTCGCCCGTCCGTAGGGAGGGTTTACCCTAGCTCATGAGGCCTATTTCAAAATACTCTTTGTCACGATAAACCCTCACGATATCTTAGACAACATGCTTCCACTCTATAATAACATATTTGTCGTCTACATACTATACCATAGTTTATTTCCATATTTTTCGCGTAATAAAATATAATATATATATATATATAGCCTATTCATAAACAAACCAAACAAAATTATAACACGTATAATCCGACCTTCTCAGAAAATGACAATACACAAAATAACATCATACACATCTTTACAATTTATAACAAACCAAAAACTATACACAAATCTTAATCATATATTATTTTTTTAAGTATAACCCGCCCGTAGGGCGGGCGGACCCTAGTCCTTCATAAAAAACAAGATAAACACTGGTTAGCATTTGATAATAACAACAATGGTTACATGGGAGTATAGCAAGATTTGGATTTAGGATCCCAAATAGAAGGAATCAAGAATTTCAAATGGTTGATTCCGTGTGAATTGAAGGCTCCACCAGTAAGCGGGTCAACCCGGATTTTTCCTGTAAAACCTGGAAAAGCTCCGGATCCGAAAACCCTAGTGCACTTGGTTGCAGGGTCCACGATATATAGAGAAGAGGTGCGGTTCCCCTCGGTGTTGTAGGGTGGCTCATATTTGAACAATGATTCGGTTATAGCTGGATTAGTGGCCACGTCGGCTAAACCGGTGGCTAGCTGAATAATCAATGCATCGGCTCCTATTTCACCACTTGGTGGCTGATAGGTCATGCCATGTGGACCTTTGTTGGCTATGTGGAAAGGCCAAGCGCACTCTCCAGGACATTGCACCTCCGGGTCGCTCACCATTATGTACGGTTGTTTCTTTTTTTGACCTAGATTAATGACATTTACGAGTTTACATCAAAATTAATCAGACAAACTTCTCAAGTAGTTTTTTTTAAAAAAAACTTGTCACAAAAATAGTTATAAAAAAAAGACGAAATAGGTTAACTCTATAATATAATGCAATATAACGAGGAGAATAATCAAACCTTTGATATTACTATTGATGGTAAGGCCGTACTCTTGGCAAGTTCCGTTACAAAACCCTACGTGATGAGCCCTAACTTGTGGTGCAAGTAGTATCACGGGGACCACTTTGGACATGTTTCCTGTGGCTGTCTCAACCAGTTTCTCACCATTATCGATTGTCAAATCCTTTCCAAACATCATCTTCTCATCTACGTAACTCCTGACAACCTTCACCTTAATCCTCGGATCTACGGTTCTGCTACTCTTCTTCTGACGGTAAATCTCCTTGACCTCGTACCTCTCTTGATAACTCTCCACCACTTTCCACCACGCCGATACCTTGGGATCAAGACCTTCCTTGGCGTCAAAGTTAAGCGATTCTATAAAATCATGAACCCTCTCTTTTTGGACAGGGGTGAATGGTCCGTACCAGAGTAAAGAGAGGTTTAAGGTCCCGTCTGGGATCTGCGAAGGTGACTCACGAGAGAAACATAGAGGCAAGAGGAGGAGGAAGGTAATGACGGATAAGGAGGAAGAAGAAGACGCCATTACCACCACGTTAAGAACTTTCTTTTCTTTTTCTTGTGCCCTTGGATTAGGTTTTCTTAGGTTCTTTTCTCTTTTTTTGAAGCAAATTAGATTTATTATTTAAGCTATTTTTTGACATCAAAAGGTGGTTTTTCTTGTTCATCTGGATAATCGCCAAAGAAGCTATTTTGAACAAAGCTGACTATTTTAAGATGGGTGGTGAGACTTGCAACACTCTATTAACACGTAATTAATGATGATGACTGGTGATCTTATCAAACCGAAAGGAACAACATTAATAGTTCACAAGACACAAAAATAGGGAAACTGAATGTCAAAGAAGAAGTAGTTGTATAGTCTATGAGGAAGATGTCACGATAAAACTGCTCCAAACGATCTGGATCACTAGGGTTTATTGGTCGGTAGTAAATAACTGGGCTAAAAGAGTTTTTAGGATCTTCCATGCAGATCCAGCTTAGGAAGGGGATAAGCACTGGAATGCCTCGCGACCTAGTCCCGTGTCCCATGTATTCTAATAAAAACAAGAGATTATTTGCTCCCATATCCTTTTTGGGGTCTATATTAGGCAAATGTCCATGATGGGACTGATCCATTTAACATGATGTCCTTCCTTTTACATGCATGTGACTCTCTCTCTCCTGACACCCTCTTTCCTTTGATTCCTCTTCTTTCTCATTCTCAAACTCTCTTGTCATGTTAAAACCTTCTTTTTTTTTGTGTAAAAATTTATTGTTGCAAAAAAATTTATTACAGTTTTACTACTATTCTTATGAATCTAAATTATTTTAATTTCACCACATTCTGAAAAAATCAGCATAGAAGTTTTTCTAAAAATCGCCGAGATGTTAACACTTATGTTAGCTGTTAACAAATAATGTAGATGTCAACAAAAGTGTTAACTGTTAATAAATACATGTACCAGATGTATTAACAGAGGTATTAACTGTTAACAAATTTTGTAAATGTTAACAGATGTGTTAGCTGTTAACAAAGACATGTATTACAAGTACTAACATATATGTTAGTTGTTAATAAATTTTGTAGATGTCAATACATGCGTTAAGTATTATATGTTAACAAATAAATATTGTTGAAGTTTCATTTTTCTATCAAAATGAGTAAATTTAAAAATCATTTACAAATAAAATTGTAGATGAGACACAAAAATCAAGAAAAAAAAAGAAATGAATGTGAAAAAGAGTTATGTGAAAAATATGTGTGATTTAAATAAAATGAATGTAAGAAAGAGATGAAGAATCATTGGAGAAAGAGATATGTCAGATATTTCACATGGGAAAGAGAAGGTGGAAATGGCAAAATCGTCTGAACAAACCTAAATTGTATAAAACTTTACTCTTATGTCAAATCATGGGTAATTGCCTAATATTGACTTCGATTTTGGGCATTTGCCTAATTCTCTCTAAAAACAAACGTCTCGATTATAAAGAAAATTAAAAATAGTTGTGTATATATTTTGTTTTTTTTTTCCTTTTTCTTTTATAACCGTAGGGCCAAAAGTTTTATAACGAAAACTTGCATCCGGTACACAACTAATCTATTTAAATGGTACGGTTAAGTGGTTAAAGTAAATCAAACTCATGGTGAAAGTTCCAGCTGGAACTTTTTTACCATTAAGTGAAGAGGGTTTGGTTAAAATTTACAAAAAAAAAGTAAAAAATTGTTTATAAATTTTGAAAAGGAAAGAAGTTTTAGCAAAAAATTTAGAACTATAAAATTTGAATGGTCCAAACTTAAACGGTTGAGCCAGTCCCGCCTCTACGAATCTTCAAAAGGTGGAAGCTCAAGAGGAAAAGCGAAGCATTTCTATATTAAGTTTTCGCAGTGGAAGAGAAGCTGGCCTTCACAATCTTCTATCTACACTTGGGTTTCAGTTGTAGGCCCAACTTCACTTTTGTTAGCTTGAGAAGAATCTTCAGTATTGGGCTTTACAAACCTGGAACAACATTTCCATTTTGAAATGCCTATAGATCACTGGATTCGGAAAACGAGAACATGTACGAGAATAGTATAAGGCCATCATTAACCCTTAAAACCCTATTGGGTTTCTTAGTTTTTTCTTTTTTTTTTAAAGTGAACCAATCGCGAGCTGACATGTGTCAGTGGGGCCCGTAAACAGTGTAAGAAACTCTTAAAAACCGGTTCTTAGTTTATAGTTTTTGTAACCGATTCTTACATTATTCATGGATCCCACGCCTTAAAAACCCCCTTGAGGACCCCCTTTAATCATGGCCTAAAGGAGAAACAAGAGAGGATTTTTGGTTTACAGTATGAGTTTGTTGTGATTGAAGATTATGAAGACCTATTATGTTCTTGATAATGTTTTAGATACATGGGAACATATCAGCTTACAAGTTAAGAAGAATGCTAAGCATTCTAGTCCAAATATGCTTACCCTGAACGGTAAACGTTTTAAGCAACTTTATTTTTCTTTCCACAAGAAAGGTCAGAGATCCTAATAGGAGGAATATAAAAACAACAGGTACGTAGAAGAAGCAAGAAAGGTGAAATATAGTCACACAATGACAACAACTACATACAACAAATTGTAATTATCTCATCTTGAACTAAAGACACAAACCCCAACGTCTCATTCACTCACGAGCCACCACAATGAGTTGTTTGCCCACGTTCTTTCCATGGAAGAGTCCAACCAATGCAGAAGGTCCATTCTCGAGTCCTTCAGCTACCTCTTCAACGTAAGTGATCTTCCCTTCTCTAATATATGGAAGCACAAACTCCAAGAACTTGGAGTAATTGTGAGCGTAATCATAGACCATGAAACCTTGCATCCGAACCCGCTTGTACATGATAGTTCCTAGGTTGTGTACACCTTCTGGCTTCTCCAGGTTGTACTGTGAGATCATTCCACATACCGCGATACGGCCGTGTAGCTTCATATTTAAGAGCACTGCGTCTAGCATTTTGCCTCCTACGTTGTCAAAGTATATGTCGATGCCTTCCGGGAAACACCTGGTGAGATCAAGTCAAATCTGTCGCATATAGCTGTATAAAAACAAGTATATACTTACCTCTTCAGGGCAGCATCAAGGTCATGCTCTTCTTTGTAATTGAAAGCTTCATCAAACCCAAGCTTATTCTTGAGAAGATCAACCTATAACAAAATAAAATAAAAGGGAATCTATTGACAAGAACTCTATATGTGTCATCATTTGATGGATACTAACAGCTAGAGTGTACCTTTTCATTATTCCCGGCACTTCCAACGACATAACAGCCCATGATCTTTGCAAGTTGTCCGACGAGCTGACCAACTGCACCAGATGCAGCCGATACGAATACAGTCTCACCTTTCTTAGGAGAACAGATCTCATTAAACCCAACATAGGCAGTTAGACCGGCCAAACCTGTCAGAGACAGAGGAATGCTTCTAAGACCCAATAATAAACTATTGAAACTTGTAGAGACTGTGTCAATGAAGCATCATCATAACGCAAGACAAAACCCTAATGACCAATGTGTCATGGTAATAATCATAGATCAAGCTAGCATTGTATATAGCACAGGCTTTTTCACTATCATGTTCACCTTTTCTCTGAAAATACCACGTGGGTTACATGCATAATCAAAATGAAAAACCGAGATAACGCACCTAGAAGTCCAGTATAGTAGGATAACGGAACATCCGTGTGTTGGATCTTGACATGTGATGGATTTGGAGTTATGACACTGTACTCCTCCCATCCAACTATACCCCTAAGTAAGTCTCCCTTTCTGTAATCTGGATGCCCAGAATCTATCACTCTAGACACTCCAAACCCATAGATTGGCTGCAACACAGTGAATTATTACAATGGGCACAACTTTGGAAAACAAAATATTTCTGGACTAACTTAAATGATCCAACATGACCATAATTTCAAGATTTGGCCCCAAAAACATTAGAACACTATATACAATGGATATATCATCAATAAAAAAAAAGAAGGAAATCTTAATCAATTAAAAAAAAATTTACAATGTGAATAAAAATTTCAATGATATTGTATAAATATTAAAATTTGGTGTGAAAACTCAACTAAAATTAGCATGGAATTATTTTACTGGATTCATAAGACACATCATTTTGGTCAAAAAAATACAATAATAATATTGGAAATTGTGAAAGATATCACGTTATTACTATCACTTTTCATGTTTATTTTGATTACTTTTACTCTCATTTTTAAAAAGAAATCTTTTTTTATATTTCTAAAATTAATTAATCTAATACTTAGGTTTAGAGTTGAGGGATGATAGAGTTGAGTGATGAGTAGAGTTTTGAAATATGAAATTTATGATTCTAATTAATCTAAGAGTGTTTTTGCCTCTTAAAAATAAGGTATTTGTGAAAATGTAAATAATGGAGTAAATATGAAAATTTCCCAATAATATTTCTGTGTTTTAATTTTTTTTTTCAAATCTATCACATGCTTTCACTAATTAAACGTACATATTCACAGCGAAAGAACTAACACATAAACCGTAAATTTCTATTTTTCAGTCGGGGAAATGGCTACACCAAACCTCGCCTGGATTGTAAGCTTGAGCGAGCTCAGCAGTGGTGGAGTCTGGCTTGCTCATGCGAATGCGCATGTAAGGATCACAAGACAAGAAGAGATTCTTCACCACAATCGTATTGGATCCCGCTGGAGCACTTAAATCCACGGTGGTGTCGTTGAAGATGAGGTCTGATTCTTTGGGGAAACCGTTAACGTAATCTCTCAACAGTACTTGCTTGTTGGTCGTCGTGGTCACTTCGCATCTGGTCGCCATTTTATTTGATTTATGTTTTGATAACAAAATGAATTCTCTTTTCTTCTTTTGTCTAAGGGGCTTTGATCTTGTCTATATACATGTAGCTACCACCACCACCACTGAAGGCAAGCTTAAGATGGTTGGTACATGTTCAAATTTCAAACAAAGACATGATTAAGAAGGTTGGTAGATAGTTGGTACACCAACCCACCTATTTGGTGTTTTGTGGTTACACACCAAAAGTTAAAAAGTATATATTTTACTATGTTTCATCTAATCTAATCTAATCTAATATCTATTATATTAGTCTTAATAGTTAGTTCCAAATTGTAATTAAAAATACATATATCATATTATTTTGTATTTGTCATTTTATTTTCAGTTAATAATATCATTAAAAGTTATCATTTACACCATATTGTAACAAAATAAGATACCTTACATACTTTTAATTGTAATTAATATTTCTATAGAAACATAAAATTACAAAAAAAAACTTTGACAATTAAGTATAGGATTTAAATATAATAAAATGATATTTATTAATTACAAATATCAAAGTATTAAAGCTAAAAGTTAAATATAACATTACTTCTAATGTAAAATTTAGTATTATGGTTGGAGATGTAAAATAATATATGACACAAAAAATTAAGTGTGATGTAATTTCAAACACCAAATTTGATGTCATGGTGGAAGATGCTTAGTGGTCCAACAATGGAGGAAACATAAAAGGTTAAAAGGTGAAAAGCTTCTTGCATTTTACAAAACATATTAAAAAAACATCTAATTTTAAAAGTTGTCAGACGCACCAAACTTTTACCACGAGCTGCACTGCACCAATTGTTTCTGACCAAACAGTTAACTTTCTTGGTAAATGACAACGCTACATG
>CAJHQP010003668.1:0-64417 GCA_905132765.1 Moricandia arvensis
ACTGGTGCATGGTAGAATTGCTTGGCTGGTAAATTATCAAACCGAAAGATTGTCCAATCTTTCTATAAACTACTCGGGTTGACCGGTTTTGGGATAATACTCATATCTTCTAATTTCCATGGCCACTCCTGATATTTGGATTTCAGAAAGCTGAGAGATTCATCTTGAATCCTAAAATCGGTTTGGTTCAGGCCACTCCTTATTTGGGCTTGAATCCTCTCTAAAGTCTGCGTACTCGTATATTGACGGGCTGAAGAACCTCCAGTTTGTAAAATTCATATCTTCCTTGTCCGAGTAGATTTAGGTATGATTCTAATGGTCTGAAATAATTCTTGAGTTTATAATCTATGAAAATTTGTTTCGTTGTAAAGGCCCTCCTTGTTGGTGATATATGATGTTTTGACTGAACACATTTCATGATTAGTCCATTGGCTGGTTGATTTGTGCATCTAGTTGTCCTCAATGGTTCAGGTACCGTTTCTGGGATTACAACATTCCCTCTCCCTTCAAGAATTTCGACCTCGAAACTGTATTGTCTGTACCAAAATAGAGCAAGTCAGGTTTCATTCTCTTTTGAGAGTTTAGAACCATACATTGGTATAATTTCGGTTTGGTAATGCATGGTGCATCTGGTGGATCTTCTTTGAGAAACATGTGAAAGGATCACGCATATGCTATGGTTATGGCATTAAATCATTCTGGAGTGGATTGTCCTTCAAATTTTGGGTGGCCACGTTTCTGATCTTCCTTGGAGTTGATTCTCCTAGCAACATAAGATTATCCGGTGGGATTTCCGTGAAGCTTTCTTTCTTTGCAACCTAAAACAACCTCAACATTCTGGCAAAAAGCAAGTGCATTATATCTGTGTTTGGAATACTGATAAATATAATGTGAAAGTTTCAGACTTACTTTGATAGCTTCCACAAGTTGAAGAATTATTTTCCTCTTTGGACAACTTGTTTTTGTTGACTGCCTTCTTTTGCAAATCTTGATATCGGTTTGGATGCCCTTCTCTTTTTCTTTTACTCTGGATCAAAACTTCTTGGTAAAGGCAAGTGCATGATGTCTGATTTATCAAGTGATATGACGTTCTAAGACTAGATAGACTTACCTTGTCTAGGCTGAATTTGAATGACAGTTGTTCAGCATCCCTTAGGCCCAGTTTCTGGACATCATCTGATACACCATGGTTGATGCCCTTGTCATTTGGCCGTGTACTCTATTTGGTTTCCATAAACTGCTTTACATTCTCTGGACAATACAAATGCATTAATCTTGTCATGGAAAATCAAGAACGTGCTGGTCCAAAATGAAACTTACCATACGTTTTAGAATTTGAACAATCACTAGTTCAGTTTTTGGTTTCCATTTGTTGTGTGCTCATGAATGAACCTATGCTCTGGTTCTTCTCTTGGGACTTCAGTAAGCATTGAACCTCTCTTTTTTCCCTTCCTGTACCACAAATATACACGTTTTAGATTCTCAACCAAAAGTGGTTTTAGATACTTACCTTGGGAAGGCATGTTTGCCACTGGTCTTGCTTCTTTAAGCTTCATAGACTGCATTTTGTCTTGAATTCTCATCCGTTCCATTGGAGGGCTGGCTATTGGTGTGTCTTCTCTCTGATTCAGGCTCCTTAATACTGTGATATCAAGAATTTGACAAAAGACAAGTGCATAAACTTGAAATTGGATCTAACAAGTCAGACTGAATTAAATTATCACTCATTTTCGATAATTCAGTTTCTCTTCTAGTGATGTTTCTTTCAATACTTTCTAGCTGGACAGTAACAGCAAAGTGTCCTTTTTTATGAAACTGTAACATGTCTGATCTCTTAAATTTTAGGACTAGACACTTACCTTGTTCAGTGTTGCTCATGCTTGATGGTATGGACATATTTGTGCATTGAGCCTCCCTTGTGGTCCATTGAAAGATTTACTACTTTGTCTCTTCCTCTCTGGCCTTATGTTATCAACGACCGGTAGTAACATCCTTGGACAGAGACAAGTGCATCATACAGTGAAAGATGATTTATAAACTGATTCATGAAGTATAAGACTACTTACGCCTCTTCTTGAATTAACGATTTTTCTTGTTTTTCTTTTTAATCCATGGCCATTGATACCTCATAATGTTGGTATTGATTATAGATAACCAGTGCCTTTGGTTTGGCCGAATCTTGTCTTGTTGGATAAGGCTGCAAATAGCCTTCTTGTGGCAACAACTCTCTTGCCTCTTTAGACCCACCATTAAAAATCTCCTTGGTATTTCTTCTGGTTTCTTGCGTGCGAGATGTAGTCACATACTTCCTGATCATGAGCCATTTAAGATCTTCCCAGTTGGTGATGGCCTCTTCTTTAATCTTCCATGTGAACAATCTACTCTGTCCACACGAGTAGGCTTTTCCGGAATAGCTGCTTGATGGCATGGGCTAATCTCTCTTTCATTGGCACGCCATGGTATGAAAACCCAATCATCCATGGTTCTTTCCCAATCAAGGTATTCATCTTTCCAAATACTTCCTGAAAAGGATAAATAGATGGAAACTTGGTTAGCATAAGAATCTGAATAATTTTGTGGAATACCTTTGCTTTTGTGGTGTTGCTCTCCATGAAGAGTCTGGTGGTTTGGGCCTTGACATTCTCCAGCTTCAGGTACATCTCCAAATCTTATTTCTTCATGTAGTGTTCGTCGCCTTGTGTCTTTCTCCTAGACAGATTGCTTCTTTCTTCTAACCGGCCCATTTGATCTTCTAATTCTCGCATAGAAAACTAGTAGTTGTTTTTGAGACGCCATTTAGAGCTTTGTCTGTGTGCTGCCTCTCCCATTTATCCCTGAAATAAATCTTAACGATCAAGTGAAGATATGAGAAATTCTAGTCGAAGCAAATGAAAATATTGCAAACTATTTAAACTAAACCAATAAAATATGCAAGTATAAACCGAAATGCTACAACCTAAAATGAAATAATTTTTATTTGGTTCTCTGGAAGCAATCTAGATTGAATACTATATGATATGATAATAAACACAAATGAAAGAAATATTGGAATGCAAAACAGCCCTGATTTTTTAAAGTTTTAGATTATGTATGCAAATAAACAGAAAATATGCAAATGATATAAACTATAAACTATGCTCTTTTATTTTTATTTTTCTTTTCTTTTGATGCAGGCACAAAATGAAACTTTTTTTTTCTTTAGGATGTAATAGAATGAAATAAAATAAATATGAGTATGCTAGCAACCTAAGAAAAGGAAAATAACTAAATGCAGAATTTGTTTTTTTTTTTTAATGAATGCACAAAATCAAAAAATGGCAAGTGGAGCTAGGGAAATGAATGCAAACTAGAAAATTAAATTCCTAAATATCTATCAAGAAATTACTTGTCTCTTTTTTCTGGTTTTTAGTTTATGATGAACAAGAACAAAACAAATGAAAGAAAAAACTGTTTTAATGTTTTATTATTTTTGAAATGAAACAACAAGTAACAAAACAAGAAAGAAGGATAGAGAAAACCTTATTAGGAGCTTTAATCTCTGATGCCACGTTGTTGTGTGTGTGTGTGTTGGGGTTGGTCGCTTAAATGAGCAATATCTGTTGGATGGCTCCTTGAATCTTGAAAGATTGGGCAAGAAATAATGAAAGTCTTGGCACATCTAGGTTCATCATAAATATGCTCATAAGGCTCTGGTCGTGGAGATATATCTGTTGGTCATTAATCCCTTCAAATCTGAATGCCTCCCGATATGATAGTTGATGAATTGAAGATTCCCTTGATCATATGCTGGTTGGTGCATGGTAGGAACAACACGTAGAACTCTTCTGGGTCATGTGATTGATTCTTGTGAAAGGTCTTGGTATGATCATAAGTCTTCTGGTCTGAATTTCTTGGCTTGGTAAATGATCAAACCGAAAGATTGTCCAATCTTTCCATAAACTGCTCAGTTTGCCGGTTTTGGGAAAATGCTCATATCTTCTAATTTCCGTTTAGGTAATTTCTCCTGATATTGGGATTTCTGGAACTCTGAGAGATCCATATTGAATCCTATGCATCGGGTTATGTTCAGGCTGCTCCTTTATTTGGGCTTGAATCCTCTTCTAAAGTCGGGTACTAGCATATGGACGGGCTGGAGAACCTCCAGTTTGTAAAATTCATATCTTCCTGGTCTGAGTATATTTGGTATGATTCCAGTTGTGATGGAAACCTTCTTGAGTGTAGAATCCATGAAAAAAAATCGTTGTAAAAGTCCTCCTTTTGGTTAGATATGATGTTTTTACTGAATACATGTCCTGATTAGTCATGGTTGGTTGATTGGTGCATCTGGTGGCCTCTGGTTCAGGCACCGTTTCTGGGCTTACAACAAATTGAAAACGAAAATAGCAAAGAATTAATTACAGATAAAGAAGGAGATGTTCTTAATTTGTGTTCCGCATAAGGGCGTTGCGATCTTTACAATACGTATGTAGAAGCTACTGCCGCAAGAGCTGTGAGAGCAGTTCTGTAGTTCTAACCACTAAAGCATTAAATCTAATTGAGTCGCACCTCACGATAACAAAATAAATTGCTAAGAATCTTTCTAAGTGCTAGTTTCTATATGAATTTTTTTGTCCATCTACTTTGTTCTTCGCCTAGGTCCTCTATATATATATATGCGCCCAAGGTCGGCCATCTTTTCTTTTCCCTTGATTCGAGTTTATCCTTTTGCCGAGATCTTTCCTTATTTTCTCAAAGTCCATTTTTATCTTGGAAAGTTATCATTTATCCATCTTCTTCAATTTTTCTTTATCCAAGTTTAGTAAACCATCATTTCATTTGGATATGTTCTCATTTGAGGGCGACATACCTCTAATGTTGCCTTCAGTTCATCTAACTTGGGTCCACTCCCATGCGGCACTTTCAACTCATCCCAGAATGTTCTGTATTGGTCTTGGTCAGGTTCAAAACTTTCTGTTGGCAGTGGACCTGTGGTTTAACCCGGTGATCTCACCAAATTCCAGTAAGCTAAACCTGATAGGTTGATCAACAACGAGACTCCAAATCTCATTCTTAAGGACTACCAACTGTCTACATAGTAGATGTGCTACGGTCCTACCAGACCACACACTGTTTTTATCAGCTAGCTTAGCAATTATTCCAATAGGACACTGCTTCAGATGCTCCCACACATCAACTCCTATTGTTTCTCTAACGTGAGGGAATTCTCCCATATGGAAATTGTGATTAATGGCTTTATTTTCCAGATTAGAAGCCCCTCTTGGAGGGTAATCTCGTTCTTGATCTTCAGAGCACCATCTGATCATAGAAGACATATATAACATAGCAACGATAAATCAGCCGTGTAACATACAATAAACCAGCAGATATAGAAAGTAACTCAGCCACATGCATCTATAAATCACCCGCAATAGAAACCTAACTCAGCCACAACAGGACACTAATAAATCAGCCGCAATAGAAACCTAACCCAGCCACAACAGGATGCTAATAAATCAGCCGCAATAGAAACCTAACCCAGAACGACAAATTAAATCTGCCGTAATAGAAACCTAACCCAGCTACAACTGGTCTAAGTTACTCAACCGAAACAAAGAACTAACTAAGTCATAATATAAATCGAACTCAGCTACCAATACAACTCTAAATCAGTCACAATATAAACCAAACTCAGTCGGCAAACTCGAACAGACGCCATCAAACATACAATACAAGAAGAAACGCAATGGCTTTTCGGAGATTACGGAGAAGCTTTGCGGAGACGGGACGATTCTGACGGAGACAAATTTAGGGAATCCGACGGAGAGATTCGAGGAAGTTAAGATTTAGAAAGTTTCTGATTTTTTAGTTTCAAACCGTTGAGTTTAACTCTTCATTTTTCCTCTATGGTGACCATGAAAATTAGTTCAATGACATGGATTTTTGATTTAAATTAATGACAATTAAAAAAATTAATTAAGGGGCTTAAAATTGTAATTTACTAGGGGTGTAAAACATTCTAGTAATAAAAAAGAAATGTATTACATTCTAGTAATATACCAACAAATGTATAACATTCTAGTCATTTTCTCTTTTGATAATGTGTATTTTTGCAAAGTGGTACTTAACTTTATGCTATTCTTGGCAAATTCTCTTTAATTTTGTGTTACTGTTTAAGTTGATATAACTTACATTTTTTTTTGTAGTGCATGTAAAAAACATGCTTTAACCCTCAACGATATCAATTGACATGAAATTTGGTAGTTTGTGATGTCGATATATGTTCATCTGGATTCGAATCTGCATGTTGACAAGAAGGTTCAGTTAAAATGTTATTAATTTTATTAATATTTACATCTCTTTAGCATATAATAGATTGAATGAGCTCGCCTTTTCGAGTAAGCTCTGTAAACATTCCATACTATGTGTGGATTAGTATCTCTGCGGCATGAAAAACTTTTGTTATTGTAGATTGGACAGAAAAATCCATTATGGGATATGAGGTCAATGTGTGGGAGGATCTTTGGATCCCAACCATACCAGCTAGGCCGGCTCGACCTTCTGTTCGTGTGTTGCATCGGAGAAATGCGAGTTAGTTTCCTACTAATGGAGAATTCAAAGGAATGAGATGTTAGATTACATGAGAATTATGTTGACCCTGATGACATAGTTCTAATTTCAAAGTTTGTCCATAAGCGTCAAACTCATCGCCATGAGACATTATGCTAGAATTACACAAAAAGGACAAATACACGGTTAAATCTGGATATTGGATAGCACGAAATTTGTTTGAAAACTAAAGAAGAGAGAGAGGTCGTAGAACCTAGTATAACTAAGCTCCAAGCCTTTGCTTGAAAATTAAATCACCTCAAAGATAGTCATCTTATTTGGCAATTGTAATAGGACACGTGGCAGTAACGAAAAACCTCACACGTCGTAATATGAGATGTGATAATTATTGCCCATGATGTGGTGAACCAAAGGAAACATTTAGTTATGCCATATTTGAATATCCTCCAGCTCTGCAGGCATGGTCTCTATCAGCAACACCATTTAACCCTAACATCTTTCTGCTATAGAGTATTTATGCCAATATGCGATTACCTTTTGCTAGAAGAAGAACAGCATTGTTGAATCAGAACCAGACAAGGATCCTTATCCCTTGATAATCTGGTATATTTAGAAGGTTCGAATGATAAGCTCCTTAGAGGGATAGACATGGATCCTTAGAGTTAGTCTGATATGCGGAAAGTGAATGCGCAACTTGGTTTAATGCAAATGAGATGGTGAACCCCATTTCACAAGAGCATAATATAGAGGAATTTCAAGTCACGAGCTTGGATAATATCTGCTTGGTGGATGGTTCATGGACTTCCACAGCTCATTTTAGTGGTTTCTGTTGGGTTTGGATAGATATCTTGGACGCAGAACTTAAGAAGGCGAGAGATTGCTTCACATTCCGAGGTAGAAACACTACGTTGGGAAGTGAAGAGTATGTTTCAACATTCGCCATATCAGAGCTTTGGGACAGATTCCAAGGATCTAATCCCCATGATAAAAGAATCACGCATGGCCAAGCTTTGCAACATATTGGAGGCGATAAAGACGTTGCAGATTTGTTTTCAAGATTTCAAGATATCTCATATCTCAAGTGCACAAAATAGATTTTTGACTATTTAGCTAAGACTGCAAAATATTTTTGTAGAGAGCTTTGTTACATTGATTGTTTTATTCATTCTAGTTACCCAAACCACCTCAAGTTGGAATAATAGAATAGTTGTTAGTTGTTCGTTGTAAAAAAACAATATAATAGATTTACACCCCAAAAAACAATATAATAGATTTACACCCCAAAAAAAAATAGATCATATTCAAACCAAACCAGAGAATTTATGTACTCTCGGAAGATATGTTATTCCTTTTTAGTATGGATATTTAATTTTTTTTACTATATGAATTTATACATATTTATTCAAATAAACTAAGTGTTTTATATCATACTATTTCTCCATATAAATATAAATAAATATATACTATATATATATATATATATGTAGATTACCATTTTCTTATATGTGTATATGCAAGTCTACATAGAATCTGTAGATGTGCCTTTATAAATATTTTTATCCTTTATAATATATAATATATATATAATACTGTTCCATGAGATTTGGAAGTTACAAATAATTTTCTAAAGAACTGCTAATAAATTTGGTGTTGAAAATTTTATTCTTTATTGTTTATGTATATAAATTCTTAATATTTTAAGGGTTCAAAATCAATATATTATGTGACTTTTACCCAAAAAAAATATTATGTGATTATGCTGAAGAGCGGTTCTTTATGTAAATATTTTTCGCTGGCTTTTTAAAACACATTTTTATGATATTTATAGTTCCACAAATTTTATTCTACATTTTTAAAGTAGTTTATTAGTTGATATTATTATTTTTTATTTTTTAATGGAAATATTAATTAATAATATTTAAATTGCTTAAATATTATCAGCTAATAGTTATTAAAAGTGTATGATAAAATAAATCATATATATATATATATATTATATTTTTAGTATGCATGAAAAGCTTTACATTTTTAATTTTAGAATTGGAAGGAGTATTTTTGGGTAGAAAATATTATCTATATATATATATATATATATATATGATACTTGCAAGTTTGCAATGCTCCTTCATTATATGCAAAGACTAGTTTTTTCTTCCCTTATGACGTGTTCAAACACCTTTCGATAAAGATAATTAATCTTTAATTCGGAATATCTAAAGGCTGATTCCATGTTTGGGAGGGAATATGGTCAAGAATAGGGGTGGATGTACATAACTGACTACGGGGCACGTGCCCCCTATTACTTAAAAATTATATAGTGTGTATTTAACTAAATATAATTATGTAAAGGAAATAAAGCCTTATGTTTTGAGCGAAAACAACCTAGAACACATTATTATATTACATAATATCTATTGTAGCCCAATATTAAAATAAGTACAAGTTAGTTTGAAAAGCCTAATCAAAAACTAAAAGAAAATTAATAAGGGAAGTTAAAATTTACCTAATTACTACACCCATGTTTTTCTCATTGGCTTTTTCCTAATCACAAAAATCCAAACGCCGCAGACAAAAAATATTGATGCCTAAAAAGTTCAAGAAAGAAGCTAAAAAATAAAACTAAATGAAAATTTGATTATGTGATTTAAATAATAAAAATTCTTGAGAACTTAGAAACTACAATATTTTGCTAACATTTTTTACTCAGACAAAATTTCATAGGAAATATTTCAAGCCTAAAAGAAAATTTGCATCTACATCTGAAAACTCTGAAGATGATTTGCCTTATCAAAAAAAAGACTTCGGAGATGATTTGATGGAATTACCTAGTGACTTTGGAAAAGGATAATTGAATATCCTTCAAATCAAAGAGACGAGGTAAGATGCCAAATATCTTATGAGAGGTCCTTGTCAACCTCGTGGTCAATGAATTTCCTAAACATTGTTTCAAAGTAAATTGAGATGATGTAATCCCGCTTTGGTTTTATCTCTATGGCGATTGGTTAGAAATATAGTGTCAAAAAAAATAACGTGTTATGTTTGTTCTGCACTTGTTTAGAGATTACATTACAAAAATGTGGAAATGACGCATTTGTGAGAAAGGGCTTTGATGAATAGAACCAGGACAAATAGACTATGTGATCATGTAGGAGCAGCGAATACTTTTCACAATAGTGCACTGAAAAGGGTTGATTATCTGATGAAACCAGGACAATCAATATTTGTTCATGCTTTTAATAAACAGAATGACGCAGATAAAAATGAATACAATATCAGATTGAATCACTACAACAAAACTAAGCCTTTACTAGGAAATTTTACTAGGAAAATAGTTCCTCGTAAAATTACTACGATTTTACTTCGAGTTTACGAGGAAACCCAGTTTTCCTCGTAAGGTTCTCGTAATCTTACGAGGAAAATGTTTCCTCGTAAAGTCGAAGTAAGCTTACGTGTCTCTTACGAGGAAAATGTCATTTTCCTCGTAAACTCGTAGAAACTTCTCTCCTCGTAAATTCCTAGGAATATTTTACTACGAAATTAGGAGGAAAGGTTTTTATTACTTACGAAATTAAGAGGAAATGGATAGAAATATCGAATTTAAATCAAAATGTGTTTTGTACTTACTTTTCCTAGCAATTTCCTAGTAAATTCTCAGATTCGAAAATTCCTATAAATACCACCATATGTGATTCATTTGAAACACACCAAAAAAAATCAGCTATAAGCTTAAACAAACACAAAAAAAATGTCCGGTCCGGGAAATATTTTCGAGTTGCGGAAGTGGATGTATTCACACAGAGATAATAACGGAAGGGTGACGAAAGAATTTCTCGAAGGGTTGGAGACTTTTATGCATCAAGCAGATTCGACACCACTCACGCAGGAAAGTGGTAAGATGTTCTGTCCTTGGTCGGAAATGTTGCAATACCAAATTAGGCCCTCGTGAAAATGTTTGGAAGCATTTAATAAATAGAGGTTTCATGCCATATTATTATATTTGGTATCAACATGGAGAAGATGCTAGTTGTAGGAATGAAGGTAGCAGTAGTAATAGCAATTTTCAGATTGAACCGGTTGAGCATTTGCGTAATGAGGTAGCAGTAGTAATAGCTATCATCACCAAGAGGAACAATGGTAGATTGTGATAGGGTTCATGATATGGTAGGTGATGCCTTTGTAACTCATGATGATGATGAAGTTGAAGAACCTAACTTAGATGCAAAAAAGTTTTATGAAATGTTAGATGCTGCGAATGAGCCAATTTACAGTGGTTGGTAGAGAAGGTCTGTCTAAATTGGTCGTTGGCTGCTAGAATGATGAGTATTAAAACCGATCACATCTACCTGAAAATTGTATGGATGCATGGGCAGACTTGTTTTAAAGAGTATTTGCCAGAAGACAATGTGTCTGCTGAATCTTATTATCAGATTCAGAATTAGTATATAGTCTTGGGTTGCCCTCGGAGATGATAGACGTTTGCATCGACAACTGCATGATTTACTGGGGGAGATGATGAGAAGTTAGAAGAATGTCGATTTTGTAAGAAGCCACGATTCAAAACCGCAAGGTCGAGGGCGAAATAGGGACCGTACCAAAGGATGTGGTAGCCTACCAATCACAGACAGATTGAAAAGATTGTACCAATCTGAGGAGACAGCTGGAGGGATGAGATGGCACGCCGAGCCATACTCAGACGGATGGAGAGATGACTCATCCATCAGATGCAAGAGCATGGAAACATTTTAACAATGTACATCCACATTTCGCTAGCAATAGCCGGAATGTGTATCTTGGATTATGCACTGATGGATTTAGTCCATTTGGAATGTCTGGGAGACAATATTCTTTGTGGGCCGGTCCTTTCTTACACCGTATAACTTGCCACGGAGATGTGCATGCGACGAGAGTTTCTATTCATGACCATATTAATACCTGGTCCAAAACATCCAAAAAGATCTCTCGACGTCTTTCTACAACCACTGATAAAAGAGTTGAAGATTTGTGGTCAACAGGGGTGAGGGACATATGATTGGTTCAACGAAACAAACTTTACGATGCGAGCGATGCTTTTGTGGACCATAAGTGACTTTCCTGCATATGGTATGTTGTCTGGGTGGACTACACATGGGAGATTAGCTTGTCCATATTGTAATGGAATGACAGATGCATTTCAGTTGAAGCATGGTAGGAAGACTAGTTGGTTCGATTGTCACCGTCGATTTCTTCCGGTTCACCACCCATACCGAAGAAACAAGAAATTGTTCAGGCCACAAAAGGGTTGTCAGGGACACTCCTCCTCCATATTTAACTGGAGAACAAATCGAAGCGCAAATCGATTACTACGGTGGCTCTAGAAACAGCTCCTCGTGGTGGGAATTGGCATGTTCCCAGTAATATGCCTGATTATTATGGTGTTCAGCACAATTGGCACAAAAAGAGTATATTTTGGGAAATTGCCATATTGGAAAGATCTTCTTTTGCGCCACAACCTCGATGTGATGCATATAGAGAAAAACTTTTTCGAGAACATCATGAACACTATATTGAATGTCCCAGGGAAGACGAAAGACAACATAAAATCAAGGTTGGACTTACCCGATATCTGCTCAAGGAGTGAGCTACATATAAAAAGCAATGGGCAAGTTCCAGTTCCAATTTTCAGACTGTCATCAGAAAAAAGTCTTCGTTGTTCAACTGGGTGGCTTCAGAAGTGAAGTTCCCGATGGGTATGTTTCAAATCTCTCAAGATGTGTTGAGAAAGGGCAAAAGTTCTCCGGGATGAAGAGCCATGATTGTCATGTCTTTATGCAGCGACTACTTCCCTTTGCGTTTGCGGAGCTACTACCGGCAAAAGTACATGAAGCACTTTCAGGTAATTAATTAATATAATACGATGACATGATTAATTTATTTCTATATATATATACACTAATATGAATAATTTTGTTTTCGTATATATATAAGGAATTGGGAGCATTTTTTAGGGATCTGAGCACCCGCACTCTTAAAGTGGAAGTTGTCCAACAACTTCATGAAAACATCCCTGTCTTAATCTGCAACTTGGAGAAAATATTCCCGCCAACTTTTTTCGACGTCATGGAACACCTAGTTGTCCACCTCCCGTATGAAGGCATTACTTCGTGGACCTGTGCATTATGGATGGATGTATCAGTATGAAAGGGCCATGAAAACTTTGAAAGGAAAGCCAAAAACCTAGCAAGAGTTGAAGGTTCTATTGTGGCCGGAAGTTTGACGGAAGAAACATCACAGTTTCACTTCGTACTACTTGCACCGAAAGTACGTACAAGGAAACGAGCTCCAAGAAGATATGATGATGGTGGTGTCGTGCCGACATATATGGAAGACGATGTCCAGACATCTTTTGTCAAATTGGGCGATTGAGTGGGAATTGAAAGAGGTTTGGTGGTCGAGTGATGAAGACGTCCATAGTGCACACCTTTATATTCTTCTAATTGCGAGCATCCATTGACGCTTATTTTGAAAGGTGAATATATAAACATACACACTTAATTATATATATATATATATATATATATATATATATATATATATATATATATTATATATATATATATATATATAATATATATTTGCAATATTAAATATATAATACATAACATATATGATTTTACAGTCAATTTGAGACTCAAGTCGAGGAAGCAATACCTGGTATATCGACAACTGAGTTAGACAAAAGGAAGATCAACACTTTATCAAGTGGTTGAGGAAAACAGGTATTTATTTATTACTTAAATTGTATGCATACATTAGCAAAGTATGTTTAATGTCTAATTATTTAACTTTTTTGTTGCAGGTTGGATTATGACGATCCTGAGTATCCCGCATGGTTTCGCGAATTACTTCAAGGCCAGTTGCAAAGGTCACTACATCGTCGATGTATTTCACCCGAGGCTATACTTTTCATACCTATGACTATGGTAGACACGGCGACAAGTAATTATGAATATGTGTGAAGGCGAACAGATTTTCTACGGATCTTGCAAGAGATTTATGAAGTTCAATTTCCCGGGTATGGGTTTTGAAAGCTTATCTTCAAGTGTGAGTGTACGACCCGTCGTAAACAGAGGTGTTCGGATAACAAGAACGGTGTAGTTTTGATGTCAACGTGAAAAGGTAAATTCTTTTTTTTAATATCCAGTTTTCAGTTATTATAAAATTTTCATAATGATCTTTATTTACGTAGTACAACAAGTTCGACCTTTCATATTAGCTTCCAAGCAGATCAAGTTTGCTTCATTCCATACCCTCGGATTACTACCTCGAATAAACTGGTTAGCTGTTATCAAAGTTACACTCTTAGGACAATAATTCGCGGAGATGAACCACCATATACAAGAGAAAACCAAGAGATCGAGGTTAGCTGAAGCAGAATTGATAGTCTTACTTCATTATCCGCATAATCGTGAATACAAAGATGTCCTGATCACTCAACGGTACAGGGTAGAACGACGAGTTTTTAGAAATGATGAGTTTCAACACGATGACGACAATGTATCCGAATGAATATGTAGTTTTATAAGCTTTTTAATTCACAAAATGAATTCGATTATATATGTTTTAAGTTTTTTAATCACAAAATAAATTTGCATTTGGGGTTTAGGTTTATGTGTAGTAGAGTTGAGGAGTTTGGTGTAGAAGAGGTTATAAGTTAAGGAAGTTGTGTTTGGTTTGGGTTTCGAGTTTTAGGATTTATAAACCCTCTTCCTCGTTAAAACCTAGTAAAAAAAACACGGGCATAGCAATTTCCTCGAAGGCCCTGGTAAACTTACTAGGGCTTTACGAGGAAAATAAAGAAGGGCTAGCAATTTTGACTCGTAAAGGCTGTTCCTCGGTAAAGCCCTAGGTAAGTTACTTAGGGCGTTACGAGAAAAAGAAAACGGCATAGCACTTTCCTCGGTAAGGTCCTAGTAAACTTACTAGGGCTTACGAGGGAACCAATTCCTTATATATACTCGAGCAATCCAGTTTCCATTTCTAGTAACTTTCTCTCTAAATCCTCTAAAGGTACTCTCTAATTCGTAGTTAGGTGATTAATTAGGAATTAGATTAGTGGTTAGTTTAGGGAATTTAGATTAGGGTGGTTGTTTAGGAAATTTTAGATTATGTTCGTTATTTATTTAGTGTTTTTTTAAATTATACGGAAATTAATGTTCGATTTTTTTTAAATATAGATGCCTAGACAGAGCAAGCTTGCTAAGGCTGCCGGTAGGAGGACGTCGTCTCCGAGGGAGTCACTCGGAGACATGTTCGGCGTCAGATGCTCCGGTTCATCTTGTCAGCTCCCGTTCATCTTCGAGTCCGAGACTCAGAGCTCTACGGCGTCCCGGAACCACACCTCGGCTCATCCTCCTCCTCCACCGGTCGGGGTTCATCCCGATTTGATGTGCGCCGACGCACCCTTTTGCGTGTACACGGTGGAGGATTATTTTGCCTCCACGCCGAGAAGATCGCAGAGCTAGACCCGTACACGGACGGCCGAAACGTATTGGTATGTTTTAATTTTAAAAAAAGTTTTTTTAAATTTATTCTTAATTAACAAAAATATTTTAAAATATGGAATTTATGATTTATTGTCTTCCCAGTGTGTTACAATTGTGTCGATCTAGCGTTGTCGGACTGCATTAAGGATACTTTCCCGATTCCGAGCCCAAACTGGAAAGATGACGGCGAGCCACACAAAAAAGACCTGGTTTCAAAGTCATTCGCTGAAGTTATTTTTTAATTATTTAAAATTATTAAATATGACTAATGCCGTTTTTATTTGCCTTGTTACAGCAAAGTATCGGTGTCTATGCGGATTCACCAGCGGGTGAAGAAGGGAGTTTGAGGCCAAAGGCAAGAGAAAAAAACACGAGTGCTTCGAAACATGGTTACAACTGGAAGGGCGCACTACCAGGTATTTAGAATTATAAATTAGTGAATATATAATATAGTTTTAAAAATATTATATACTTTATTAATTTAATTTTCTAGTTCTTTTTTTTAAATCAGTGGATGGTTACGAGCCGAAACCCGATGCCTCCCAACCCCGTGTGGGATGGCCTCATCAGCTATTGGGTGCCGGAACTCGCGTCAGAACCTCCCAACACAAACTCCGAAAACGCATGACCAAAGACGAGCATTGGCAACACCAAGGTTCTTTCACACCAACTGGTGTCGAAAAACCTTCATGCGGGAATTCGTGCTAGACATGTACGTTAAAATGATTTTAAAACTATTTATATTTTATTTAAATATTCCAAATAATAATTTTAATTTTATAAATTAAATTTCAGGCTAAGGAGACAGGAGTTCTTCCGTTGCTCTGAAAGACCTATACGAGAGACCCACCGGAACAAAGCTGGCGTTGTAGATCTGCTTCTGAGCGGATCTACAACGAGTTGTCCCCGATCGTTGACGAACGCCAGACCCAGTTTGACTTCAGCAGGCTTGGCTCCAGTCATATTATCCACTGTTGAATGGGATAAGATTTACGAGGGGTAAAGAATTTTCGTTTTACTATTAATTTTAAATATTTTTAAAATTTTTCTTAATGTTATTAATTAATATTTTTAATAACAGTCGCCCCTAAGAAAAAGGGCGTGCCATCTGGGATTGCTCGGTTAACGATGTGCCCTGCAGGGACATCGTCTATCATCAGGAGCACACGATGGTCAATGCTCGCTGCGCTCGGATTGGCTTCGCTCACCCAGCATGTCACTTCTCTCGACCAATGTCCTCGACATTATGGCGGTTGGAACCCGCATTTGGAGGAGATGTTGCTCAGAGCACGGAAGCGGGGACAGATTCCACCATCACAGTCCACAGCCGGCCACCAACTACGACCAGGATTTCCCGAGCCAGACACTTCCGGTTTTCCAGCAAAATTTAACACAACATCCGTAGTTTTTTTTATTTTAATTGTATTATTATGAATTTAAAACCTTTTTGTATATTATTTAGTTATTTATAAAATATTTTTGTTTTTAGTTTTTATTTATAATTTGATTTTTTTAATTTTAAAAAAATAAAAAATATATTTTTAATTAAATTTTATTTTTAATATGGAAAAACATCTCGAGTCAAAATCCTCTTAAGCTGTTCCAAGTAAAATCCTCGTAAATGTTCTAGTAAATTCCTCTAAGGATTTACTACGATCTTACTAGGAAACATTACTACGATGTTACGAGGAAATGCTGCGCAGGATCTTACAGGAACTTTGACTAGACTTTACGAGCGAAACGTTTCCTCGAAATACTACACCTTACGAGAAAAGGCTTACGATGAACGTGTTACGAGGAAACGAGTTTCCTCGTAATTTCCTAGTAAAGCCATTTACTAGGAAATATACGAGAAACTCGTTCTCCTAGTATGGCCGAAGTTTTTTGTAGTTTTGAATGCTTCAAATGATGTTTAGTAATATTTGTTAAAAACAAGGATTTCGTTTCAGGTCATGATGAATTGGTGGATTAAGTCACAAATGAAAGTTTTTGGAGCCTTGTGAAAATATACCTCAAAACAAAATGAGCTTGTAAGTAAAGTTGTATTAATACACCCAAAAACAACTAGATGATGTCCCACAAAATTCAGACAAATATAGTTCATTTCTGGGGTAGAGTTATTGAAACTATTATTAAAGAAGTTGGTCATTGGTGTATTTTGCTTGTTGGTGATGAATATGCTATGTTTCTGATAAAGAAAAATGGCAATAGTTTTTCATTTTTTTATATATATACAAGGGTAGTTAAAGAAAGGTTTGTTGTCTGATTCATGTGAAAGAAACATCTTTATCTCTGAAGAGTGTTGTTTGATTCATTTTTTCTAAACATGGATTTTTGAGTATGAAGAATAAATAAGACAAGGTTACAATGGAGCAAGTATATGAAGCTGATTTATAATGGGTGAGAGCTCTAATAGCAGTTATGCATATTATGTACGATTGTTTTACTCATCATATTTAGTTAGTTGTCGTTCAGTTGCTCAGAAACATTTTGAAGTTCGAGATTTCTTTGATAAGATTGATTTCCTGATAAATGTGTTCGAGATTCTTGTGAGAGAAAAATATGGTTGAGAAGACTACTGAAAAAAGTTGAGGAAAAACTAAGAAAAGGGCAATAAGACTGGAAAATGACTGAACCAAGAGGTTTCCTTGCAAAGATCCAGTAAAACTCGTGGGGTTCTCATTATAAAACATTGCTGAGGTTGGTTGATATGTCCGCATTATCATTAAATGCTTGAGTATGTTGATATCGATGGAAGTGATGGTATCAAAGACACCAAGCTAATGTCTTCTCAAATACTTCCACATCTTTGATTTTGTGTTCTACTTACAGTTGATGTGCTTCTCTTGGGATCACAATAACTTTACAAAGCTCTTCAAGGAAAGATCAGGACATTATGAATGCTATGTCACTTGTGAAATCCACCAAGCAACAATTATACGGGATCAGAGATGTGAATGGAATCTTTGATCAATAAAAATTTCTTCCTTTATGAGAACTAAAAGATTGAGTCTCTGATTATGGATGATGAATTTGATTTAAAGAATTTGATGAAAAGAAGCAATATAACCACTTGCATCATAATAAGGTGGAGTGTTTTACACTATATTGGATATGCATATTCAAGAGTTTAATGACCGTTTTTATGAGGTAAACACATTATTACTTGGATGCATTGCTTCCTGAGCCTCGCCAATTCATTTTAGGATTTTTGATCAGTTAAAACTATGAGATTGTTTGAATTATATCCTGAAGATTTTGGTAATATCGAGCAAATAACTCTTGACATCACTAAGTCTCTATATTGACATAAATATTAGGAAATGAAAGATTTTCTAATTTGAAGGATCTTGGAGATCTTGCATACATGATTGTGAGGACAAAGAAAAATTTCACACTCTCAGGTTTTATCGACTTTGAAGCTAGTTTTGACTTTACATGTTGTCACCGCACAGTTGAAAGATGTTTTCAGCGATGAAAGATTGTAAAGACTAGCTTGTGGAAATTGGATAAGTGATCAGTTTTTGAATGATTATGTTGTTTTGTTTTGTTGAAAAAAGAATTACTTGAAAAAATAACAATGAGTAGTAGTGAAAGATGTCAAAGTATAGATTATGTAGGATATATTTGTAAGGTATTATTTTAGTTATGAAACTTTTTTATTTAAATGAGTTAGCTATTTGAGGATTTTGTGACTATTTAATAATAGTCCTAGGTCCACCTCTAGTCGAGAACTCCCATTGTTTACAAAAAAATGAAAATAAGACTAGTTTTTCCTTTTTCTTATATTTGTAGATGTCAAACGTGTTTTAACGTCAAAAGAAAATCAAATGCATGAGCATTTAGTCGCCGCATGCACACCGTACGTGATACGTCCTTGAAATATATACATATATATGATAAAGGGATTTCCTTTGAAATATATTTCACTTCTTAATTCTAAATATGGAAAAACTATAAATTTTAAAAATTAGAAACATGACCCTGTAACTTGAATGTCTTCATTTGGAAAAACTAGACGTAGAAAGACAACTAATATGTTTCAAAAAATAACATTGAAATAATATCACGATGCATCTTAAACCATCTCCAACCTATTCTATTTTAGAAATGTTTATTATAGAGGCAAACATAGCATTCTGCTTATAAAGGAACATATTTGAGTAAAAACTCTATATCTTTGTTTTTGCCTCTATATATAGTCCTTTAAAATTAAAGTGGGTTGGAGATGCCTAGACCATGAGCAACGGGAGATGTTGAATTTTTTTTCAACAGTTTGAAAATTAAAAGGGAGCCGTTATTTTGTTAAAAACACATGTGGATTACATTGTGTTGAATTTTTTAACATTTGAAAGAAACTGAAATGGGTCCAAAACTGTCACATGGCAAAATATGAGGGCAGATTGTGTTGGATAAGACTCACATGTCGTATCTCTATGTTTCCATTGATTGATAAAACTTACAGTTTTACTTCTTCAATTATTCAAGTTCAGTTATTTGTAAAAAACTATTTTCATATTTACCAAATTTGGATTTATGATTCATAAATAAATACTAGTCTTATTTAATTTGGATACAGAAACAAAATGCCATTTCATCGCTTTTGGGGAACGGACACTTACTATTCGAATACTTGCGTTTTGGGGATGTTTCTAAAACAGCATCTTCATCTTTGGCTTCAGATACGGACTGCGTCCGTTGCAGTTTGCGTCGTTATGTAGCTTCTGCTTTCGTCCTCATAACTGATAGCATCAGGACTATTAGCCGTTAATTGATAAAATTAATCTTTGAGTCTCTTCATGATCAGCCAGAAGAGCTATCTTCGCGGGGCTGTTACAATTACTACTTCGGTTATTTTAGCATCATAATTTTTGGGGATCAGTCTTTCTTTACCAAAAGCTTGTCTACATGAATTAGACAAATATGTAAGCCTTCCTATGGATAGGAGCTACAAATTCAGCTCGAGGAGCAAAGGTTTGGTGGGAATCTGTCCAGCACTCTCGCGAGCAGGGGGTTTAGGCTTTCAGACACTTGATAGATCATCATACAATATTTGGCTTAAAACTCATATGGCTCATCTATGCTAAGAATGCTCTTGTGTTGCTTAAATTTCAAAGCATTTAATAGCATATCGCTTATTCTGGGAGGATGATTTTTTCCAACATTGGAAGTTAGATTTGGAAAGATTTGATGACTCTTAGGCCTATAGCGAGACATTTCATCACTTGCAAGGTTAACTCAGGCCACCGCGCTCTTCTTCTGTTAGATAATTGGATGGATCGGTCCTCTCTCCATCTCATGGATCAAATGGTCCAATGTCTCTGGAGTCTCTTTAAAACTCTTCAGTTTACGCTGCAATAATGAATCTGTTGATTAACTCTCGTATCAGACATCCTACCTTATCACTTATACGGTCTTGTCTTCCAACTCAATCCCTTCTATGAACACCTTGAGCTTACTATTTCTATGGAGGAACATCCTCGATCCTCCGGATAATTTCTCAGGTCCAAGGTTTTGGAAATTTCTTCATCCTAGTTATCGATCCAGTACATGGCACAACTTGTTTGGTTCAAACAAAAGATTCTAAGAATGCTTTCATATGCTGGTGGTTTGTCGTGATAGACTCACCACTAAAGACCGTCTCAGATCTTGAGGCATACATGTCTCACAAGGTTGTATAGTATGTGATGAGGACTATTGAAACTAGAAACCATTTGTTCTTGACTGCTGTTTTTCCAAGAGATATGGATCTATTTCTTTCAAATGTCACAGCTAAATCCACCCATTCCTTGAGAATGGAGTGGCAGTGCTACTGTCATCAGCTTTAAGCGAGAGATGAAGCGCGCTGTTCTTTTGATCTTTCAAGCTGTTATCTATTATTTGTGGAAAGAAGAACTCAGATATCATAATGCTTCAAACAAGCTATCTCATGTAATCATCAGGGGATTCATCATCAATTCAAGCAAGACTGTTGGGACTTGACAGGGAAAGGTAATGGAAGTTCCTCATATTCTCTTCATCGTCAAGACCGCATAGAAAAAACATACCCTCGCTTTGGTTTGAGCATTTCCAGCGATAAGATTATCATACTTTAAATTATCTGTTTCACATGGCTTTTGTTTTTCACTTCTTGTATCTTGTTCTCCTTTCACTTTTATATGGTTTGTAAAAGTATTCTCAAAAGTAAGAAACTAAAAAAAACATTTTACTATATTTTTTATTAACCTCTAATCAATTTATTTGTGTGTTTTAATTTACTTTTTAATTAATGGATCCTAGTAATAATCTTTTTAACATCTATAATTCTTCGAATTTTCATTTAACTATCCAAATATTTTACTAATTATCAATCTTAAAACTATTTATTCACTAGTTATCAGTTTTCAAAATCAATCTCTATTTAAAAACTTTAATATTTTGAATTTTTAAGTTGATATTAATTTTATAATATATTTTTATATACTTTCACAAAATAAATATTTGAAAGAACAAAATATAAGATATGATTGGGGTAGGATGTTGAATGTTATTAAATAAAAGGTTAAAATTAAATGCATGTTTAATAATTACATAGAAAAATAAAAAAAAATAATGTGGAATATTCAAAAAAAAAAAGAGTGTTGAATTTACAAACTATTATACCATGGTCTTATAGACCCCTTTAACCTGATGTGTCTTTATCAGGAGATGACAATCAATTGTTAGAAATCCATTTAATATTCTCCCTGTATAAAATGTCGAAATGTTTTTTTCCTTTGTAAAAGGGCATAAAATATCGAAATGTTGCATCTTAGACTTCAGCTATTGGTTAAATAACTCTTCTAATATAATTACAAGAATCTGTCTCTCCATATGAATCAAGAATCAGTACACATTAACATGCATTAATATATAAGATTCGTCACGAAGACAAATATTATCGCAATGCTTATGTAGGTACGGCTTTTGATCAGTTCAGTAGGACGTTAACTAACTTTTGAATTACAGCGACCGTTGAAGCTAACCAAAAGACCAAAGCAATGGCAAGCACAACAAGAGCCTTTTTCTTCGTTCCGCTGTCTTGTCTCCTTCAAGCCCACCACTTTCTATCGCCTCAACTCTGCGTTTAATAAATTTTCTTCCTTGAGTTAAAGGCTATTGGGCATTATGTTTATTTAAGCTTTGACTTCAATAATTCGAGAAATCTAAGGAGGGATATGAGGCCTATAGGCTCTTTAATATTCTTAGTAAACGGAGTGATGGGTATACGAGGAAACGTGCGTATACTCCGAGGTACTGTGATATTATATGCATTTGTGGTTATATATTTGATTAGAATAGAGTATTATTGATATGATCATTTAGAAAATCAAAAAGAGATTTCTTTCATTTGGGATTACAATATTATACAACTAGCACGCGCCTTTTCCAGTAACACCCCTTCGTCTAGAGCAAAAGCCTCAAAGTAGATCTAATTAAGCCATTTTCCATCAAATGACCTCTAACCATTAGTCGCAAAATTCATTTAATCCCAAATTAGTAAATAATCATCACAACCCATATATATATTGCTCAATCATGATTTTTAGAATGTACTCAAACATATTTTTTGATCTCTAACACTCGTTACCCTCTTTCAACATCAATGATTTTCAAGTTTTTCAATATTTCTGCAAAGTTCGTTAAAATATCGATAGTTGCGATCGTTTATAATCGTGTATTGGTGAGCTCAATATACTCCATTGAATTATATGTGTAAAGAGGTTAATCGTGTAGCTTTTCTTGACATCACATATATCCCGCTATTAAGCTCTCGAATCCATATGTTTTACGGGCTAGGATCTTTTTCTTAAAAATTTGTAAATGTTTGCATCCACAGCAAATATGCTAACTTTACCTTGTATATCTAAGTGTTCTTATTTTGTATGTTGTGTGTATAAATCGGAAAAAGGACGTGAGTAGAAATCTCCTCTTTTTTTTGTCATCAAGATTTTTTTCTTAGTGAACAGTTTATTATCCTTTTCTACCCCCTCCAGGTTGATCCGGACGGGAGCTTTCGTATCCCAAACTCCTCCTCCTCGAAGAAACTGCAATCTTTGAAGCGCTAATGAGGAAAACACTGCCCAAGTAAATATACCTAAAAAATAATAAGGACCAAACTGTTGGAATGAAGAATAAAAAAAAATTGAAGTTGATGAAGAGACCAAGTAAATCCGGACCAAGAAAATCAAGCATCTGGAACAAGCAGATTTGAATTTGTTTTTACAGTCTTGCTCACAAACAACTCATCTTGTCCTAACTTACCTTGCAAGGCAAGAAAGAAGTTGGAGGACTTAATATGGACGTGGGAGCCTCTAGAAATAAAAGTAATCAAGTTTGAATGGAAGTAATCAGTTGTGGTTTGAAGTGGACAAGAAAAAGTCACATGGATGCTTGGACCTGTCATTATCAAGCCATGCTAAATGTGCCCTCTTCCTTCAGTCACTTTCTCCTCTTCTGAACGCGTCAGTCCTGTCCACCGCAATCTGCTCTAATCTCTATTTCCCTACACTATTAGTTGTTATATTTTTCATGTTTTATTGTTAGTTTAATAACTTGTAAGTTGCTGGTCTTTAGCTATATAAAGCCCCCATGTAACCACGAAATGTTTAAGGAGAATTGAGTCTCCTCCTTCATTATTCTCTCTGGTTCATACACTCTCATATTCTCTCTTAGTCTATTCTCTCATACTCAGAAACTCTCCTAAACTCTCCATAATATCTCATACTCTCTAAAGTGAGAGCTAAGTCTCTACTTCACAATTCTCCTATTTTCTGGTTCCTATACTCTCTCAAGCTCCTACTCTCAGCTCAACCATTCTCTCAACACTCTCATTCTCTGTCTTTTATACAATATGTCCAGTAGACTCATTCTCTTTGTTTCTAAACCATTCTTGTTACTCTCTCACCAACTTACTCTCCCATCATACTCTCACCATTTTCTCTCTGTTCTCTCATGGTATAAGAGCAACAAGCTCTTGAAAACCTTTCTCACTTCCGCAAAATCATATCTTTGTCAAATCTGTCCTTAAAACTCTTCTTGGTTACAACTCTTTATCCACTGGTCCAAAGGTGTTCAAAGAGGGAATAGCCTCACCAGAACTCAATAGACGAGAGTATAACAGTCTATGAAAACTCAAGGAAGCTCCAAAAAATTCAAGCAAGATTCATCCAAGATCAATTTCTGATCCAGTTCTTGCAAAACCAAATAGGAACACTGTTTTTTCAATGGCGACTCCAGAGATTTCAAGGTTCCAAAGAAGAAACCAAACCACCTCCTCTTGTCCAAAAGTGCTGAAGAAAACCCATGGAGAAAATTATTTTTGGAGCAAGGTCACTGAAGAAGCATCAAAGCTAGACTGTTCAAACTATTCTCTGGCCAACAAAACTTAAGCTTATTTTGTGATCCCCAAGACCCACGACCAGAAATAGGATGGGAGGGGTTTGAAGTGTGTCCCTGCCAAGAACGAGGGAATCAAGAAAAGTGGTGTTGGACACTCAATCCACACCAAAAACAACTTTAGTGTCAATAAACCTCCATGGGCTGGAGGTTCAAGAAACAAGCTCAGGTTCTTGATAAGTTTTGCCTCCTTAAATAAAGAGCAAGAAGCTCATGTGTTCATAGCCTACAGAAAATGTACATTCCTGTCCATGGAGAGAAATGCCCACTGTCCAACTACACTTTGGACACTGATTCAGTTCCCCAACTCCCAAGATGGTAGAGAGAAAGATTGGTGTTGTGGAGAGATTGCTCAAGAGGTCTTACTTGAAGCCAAGAGGTGAACAGGAGGTTCCTCAAGAGAGAAAAGGCCATAATTCAAGCCAAGAAGGATGTGGTCTCAAGGTGTTGGTTGTCATTGGCTCTCAGCTTAAAGCTTGACCATATACTCTCATCCTCGGGTCAAGCTTGAGGAGAGGTGTTAAATGAGAAGCCAATGTCCCATTATTCAAGTCAAGGAAAAGAATACAAGGTTGGACGACCAGTAAAATACTTGGCTGAGCAAAGAAAATGTAGTTCATCCAAAGAAGGCACCTGAATCCTATGCAAAACCCCTCTACAAGTCGGTATCACAAGAAACTTTGTCTTGCCATTCTAAGCGAGATGAAGTGGGAGAATCAAGTGTAAGTCAAGAGGGCAAGACACTCCTCATTATCATTTGAAAGATAAGGCTTGATCTCAGTCCATGAAGAAGGCAAGAAGCCAGAAGCAAGGGGGAGACAAGCTGCAAAATAAGAAGAAGGTTCAAGAGGAACCTGATTGTGTGTGAAGCAAGGAAGGAAGTGGCGCACTTTCCTTGCCAATAAAGAAGGGCAACCCTAGCTAGATTGTTTGTACTGTTTTTCTATAAATAGGTTTTTAATGAGACAACTAAACACAATTCCAAGCTTTTCTAAGGATCTCATATGGTCAAGCTTAGGGGGAGTGTTGGAATGAAGAATAAACAAAGCTGGAGTTGATGAAGAGATCAATAAAATCAACCATCTGGAACAAGCAGATTTGAATATGTCCATATAGTTTTGCTCCACAATCAACTCATCTTGCCCTAACTTACCTTGCAAGGCAAGAAAGAAGTTGGGGGGGACTTAATATGGACGTTGGGAGCCTCCAGAAGTATAGGGAAACAAGATTGAATGGAAGTAATCAGTTAGTTTGAATTGGACAAGAAAAGCTCACATAGGTGCTTTGGAGAAGCACCTGAACATGTCACTATCAAACCATGCTGAATTTGCCCTCTTCCTCCAGTCACTTTCTCCTCTTCTGGACGTGCCAGTCTGTCCATAGTAGTCTGCTCTCATCTCTGTTTCCTTATAATATTAGTTGTTTATATTTTTTCTTGTTTTATTGTTAGTTTAATATCTTGTAAGTTGCTGGTCTTTGGCTATATAAAGCCCCCATGTAACCACGAAATTTTTAAGGAGAATTGAGTCTCCTCCTTCATTATTCCCTCTTGTTCATGCACTCTCATATTCTCTCTTAGTCTCATACATTCTCTCATACTCAGAAACTCTCCTAAACTCTCCATAATATCTCATACTCTCTGAAGTGAGAGTTAAGTCTCTACTTCGCCAATTCTCCTATTCTCTGGTTCCTATACTCTCTGAAGCTCCTACTCTCAGCTCAACCATTCTCTCAAACGCTCTCATTCTCTGTCTTTTATACAATCTGTCCAGTAGACTCATTCTCTTTGTTTCTCAACCATTCTTGTTACTCTCTCCACCAAACTTACTCTCCATCATACTCTCACCATTTACTCTATATTCTCACACAAACACTGCCTCGAATACACCATTAGCAAAATTCGGATTTGAGGAGACTGTAACGATGACTCCACTAGAAGCTCTTGTAACCTTCCAAAAAAAATAGCGAACCAGCACTACCAAGGAAGATCAAGCGATCATCCAAATGTCTTGGGATGTGCTTTGTCGGCAAGAGATGTCACCAAGGATTAGCCGGAACCTAGAGACCACCCTGGACCGCGAATATTCTCTACTCTTGCCGCTTTCAAGGTTCATAGTAGCTCTTGTCACTAACAGAACCAACATCCACAATGAATTACGCAGAGCAAACCCTAGGGAAAGCCAGCGGACTTAGCTTTGACGGGGAAATGAAATCGACATCGGGTAGAGAGACACAATGAGAGAGATAATACCGGACTGCAACACGATGGCTACAGATGACCACGTTGAACAGCAGCTCACCGAAACTCCATGTGTCGACTTCAGCAGCTCCAACACGCGAAGGATAGACCACAAAAAAAAACGTGCCTCTGAGGAAACAAACACTCCAGATCGTCCAAGAAGCCAAGAAAGAGAGTTGCGACTCACCGAGACACCAATACATGTCAACAACAAAGCTCGAACCTCACTCCACAGCATATCGATAGGGAAGATATCTAAAGGATCTCACACCTGGTCTGGTAGACAAGCTACTTTTCCTACGACACGCGACACGCCTCGCCCAAAAGGTCCACAACAACTTGAAAACCTCAACCAAACCAGAAATCCTAAAATTCAACCCCAAAGTCTTGACTCCACTTCTTCAACCTCGCCTTTCACAAGAGGAACAAGCAGAACTCCGGATCTAGTTGTGACCTCTCGCCAACGGTTCTTAAACTCCAAGGAAAACCAATCATTTCAGTTGGAATCAAGAAGAGGGACGAAAGGGCAAAGGGAAAAAGAGGAAGATGCTGAAAAAATACCCTCCGGCGACGGCGAGGTGAGACGCACGCACCCGGAGGTAAAACGAAATCTCTGTTTTCTGTTTGTTTTGAGAGAAATGGAGGAGGGAGAGAGAGAGAGAGAGAGAGAGAGAGAGAGAGAGAGAGAGAGAGAGAGAGAGAGAGAGAGAGAGAGAGAGAGAGAGAGAGAAGTCTTACCAATCCATCACGACTTATATTTCATGCTAGTTGCACAACAAGCGTAGCTAGTTAGCGTCAGGTCAGGTTAGTTTTGGTTTTGTCAATCCGGAGGGTTGTCCCATCTTTTGATATGTTTTCTCTATATGGGTTATGGTGTTATGGTATATGTAGTAACAATCTTAAGGGGAAACCATGGAATTATGTACTTCCAGTCTTGTTCACAATAAATAAATTTTTGATCAATCGCTTGACAAAAAATTCTCTTTAGGTTAGGTTTTTAAAGGCTATTAAATACTCATAGAGGTGAAAGCTTTGATTCCCTTAATTTTTTTTCACCATATTTTTTAAATTTACAAGGTTTGAGTTTCCGGTCCAAAATATTTTAGGGCTGGACATAATTAAATGGGTGTACACATCTAGGTAGACTATAATGGAGACGGTAATCTCTGGTGCAATCATTGAATGACAATATCATCGGTTTTCGCTTCCTACTTGTACTGCCACTGATTCTTCCTTCTCTGCTTTGGGACTCAAGCTTGGATTGTTTGTGTTGGTTCGCTCTAGGTTATTAGTCGAAAATGCTAGAAGTTGTAGATATCAGGGTTTGAGGGCAGCCTTATCTCGGTAGCTTGCGGTAACTGGTTGGTTTTCTCATCTAGTACTGGAGTAGTTTGCTCTGATACCATCTTGTTATTAAACCATTTCATCGCTTGTGTTTATGTTGTTTTTAGGTTTGGTATTTATTGGTGTTCGTAGTTTGTTCTTATGTTGTGTTGTTGTTTTGTATTTTCTACTATTGATCGTCTTTTGTTCGTCTATCAAAAACGAAAATCTGGTATAATATATAACATTTTGCCCCACAAAACACAAACAGAGCTAGTTCTCAGCATAGTCTAATGCAGCTAGATATAGATTTTGTTGAGGCTTGGAAGTGTTGTTGAAGTGGTTAACAAAAACAATGCTGATCAAGTTCAATAATTGGCTGGAGTGATTTAATAATCGTGACATGACGTGGATTTATGAAGGATAAGTTTCTACAAGGATAAGCATCAAATTGAGGGATTCTAGGAAATAGAATGAGAGATTTTTAGTTATCATCTAACAAGTTAAGGATGACCTAGTATATAATAGGCGTGACTTAGTCTTGTTAGACACGTTTTTTGGAGAGATAGAACACAGGATTATCGTGCAAGAGAGGTTGTGTTTCAATCTGTATGCTGAAGTGTTTAGGAGTTGGTCAGTGTTGATTCATAGGTTGTGAAGTCAAGTAAATCTGATTAAACGAATTAAGTGTAATTTATTTAAAGAACTTCTAATAAAATTTTCGTTAGAAGATCTTGTGATATACGTTTGTGCTCGAGGTATTTCATTTGGTATCAGAGCGGGAACTATCTAGGTCTGTTGATCTATAACAGGTAAAGATCCTGAGCTGAGCATGGATTCATCAAAAGAACTTCTCGCTGTACAGAGAACTCTCATGCTTGATGAGAATAACTTCGGATTGGAAAGTGAGAATGAAACAGAGACTAAAAGGTATTGAAGAAGACGTATGGACTGTTGTAGAGACAGGGTGGACAGAGCCAACAGTCAAAAGTGAGGATGGCGAGATTGACTCCAAAACCTAAGGAGATGTGGTAACAGTGATAAGCTGGGATCTAAGTATAATTCAAAAGCCATCTCTGAAATCTTCAATGCAATTGATCCTGAACAGTTTAAACTTGTTCAAGGGTGTTCATCTGCAAAAGATGCACGGGATACTATGGTAGACTATTACGAGGGCGCATCAACTGTTAAAAGAACCAGACTTGATCATCTAGCTGCTCAATTCGAGAATCTCAGGATGTCTGAAGATGAGTCAATAACTGTTTTTAGCTCCAAGCTGAGTGCAATTGCCCATGAGGCCATTGTCTTTGGCAAGGAGTACAAACACAAAAATCTGGTTAAAAAGATGATTCGCTGTCTTCCAAAAAAGTTCGCAAATTACAAACCACTGTTGAAAGTCGGTATGAATACTGACGACATGAAATTCTCGCAGCTGGTGGAAATACTCAAAGCAGAAGAGATGGAGTCAAGTGGAGAACAAGCCAAGAAGGTAAAAGGAATAGCTTTTGTTGTTGAGAAAGATACGGATAAGATGCAAGTATTGCATGTTACCTTGAGTCAGAAACTGGAAGATGGTATGGTCTTGTTGGCTCGAAACTTCAAGAAGGCCTTGAGAAGAATTGAAAAAGGACAGGGAAGAGGTCAAGGGTACCAACAGCCAACTGAGTCAAATCAAGACTGGCGACGTGACAAAGAACGATCTGGTTTTAAAAACACAAGGGGCGATGGAAGCCAGTCTACTAGGAAAAGAGATCTGCAATGTCATGAATGTGAGGGATATGGACATATCAGATCTTAATGTCCACTTGCTAAATGCAAGGAGCTCAAGTTTACTGAAGCAAAGGTTATGGTCATGTCAAAACTGAGTGTCCAAATCTGCTTAGAAAGGGAGATAGATCACTGTTGAGCTTTAGTGATACTGAATTTGAAGATGAAGACGATGATGAAAAAATGGTGAACTTGGTAGCATTGATTAGTGATGAAGAAGTCGCTAAGTCATTGGAAGATTCAGAATCAGATGATTATGATGAAGAGATTGATCCAAAATATGAGTATCGGAAATTGTATGAACATTGGGTCACCCTAAGTAATGATAATTTGAAACTACTCAAGGACAAAAGCCTTGCTTGAGGCTCAGGTCAACATACTTGAGATGGAAAAATCTACTGCAACTCTGATCACTATTTCCTTGAATGGTGAGGGTTCACAGTGTCAAGGAACCATGAAGGAAAAGAGAATCAGTGAATTGGAGTCAAAAATCAACCGTTTGACAGAATTCTTAAGTTTGGAGGAAGAAAAGAACTGAAATTTGGAGTCCAATCTCACTGAGAATCATAAGAGGATTCGAATGCTCAACACCACGGGAACAAAAGAACTAGACAAGATTCTGAATGTAGGACAACTACCGAATGTCAGTTGGGGACTTGGTTACTGCGGCAAAGACATGAAACAAACTCCGATGTCGAGTACAGTTGCTTCTAGTTCTGAACATTTGTGCGACCAAAATCAACGACAACGAGTGGATGCCCGAGAGTCAAATCTACAACAACCCACAAGGAGCAGATCACAAAATGGGAATCCACTGGTAAAAATGGTTTAAGCAAGGGTGCAACTCATGTGGACATCAAGGCCATATCGCAAAGTTTTGTTACGAGCGTTCTCACAACATACGAAGAGCATGGAAGAGTGGTGTGTGCTACCCTGAACCCAAAATACTTGGCGGTGTCTGGATACCAAAATCAGCCCTATATACTAGGAAGAGGGATGATGATTTTGAGGATGATTTCAATATCATGTGTGATGTATCTCAAGTAAAAGATGAAGGAAGCATTAAACTGAAATGCGAAATCAGTAAAGGTCTGAGTGATGATGTTGAATTGTTGTGCAATTTGACTTTGTGTGAGTTGGAGGATGAATCCACAGAGTGTTCACAAAGTTTGGTAGCTTACATGTCTTATGCACAGTCTAAACTAATTGCTTGGTATTTTGACAGTGGATGTTCAAGACACATGACTGGGAAACAACAAGACCTAACTTATTACAATAAGATGAGTGGTGGAAAGGTAACTTTTGGTGAGGGTGGAAAAGGGAGTGTCTGAGGGGTTGGAAACGTTACGAATCCAAATGTCTATCATGTTGAAGTTTTGAAGGCTAATCTAATAAGCATAAGTCAGTTATGTGATGAAGGCCTTAAAGTGGTGTTTTCAAAGACAGAGTGTCAAGCAATAGACGATAAGGGAAACATTACTCTTGAAGGAACTCGATCTGGAAACAACTGCTATATGTGGAATCCATCAAATATGTGTCTATCTACCACATAATCACACCTTGACTTGTGGCACAAACGGATGGGACATATGAACATAAATGGAATGCAGAGAATCGTCAAAGCAAATGTGGTAAGAGGAGTTCCTAAACTTGAAGAATCTTCAGGATCTGTATGTAAGGCCTGCTGTAAGGGAAAATAGATAAAGGTTCAGCATAATCAAGTGAAATAGATCACATCTAAACGAGTGTTAAACTTATCCATATGGATCTGATGGGACTGATTCAGACAGAAAGCATTGCAGGAAAAAGATACATATTCGTTCTGGTAGATGACTACTCACGTTTTACCTGGGTAAGATTTCTCAGAGAAAAATTGGAAACGCTACAAATTTTCAAGATGCTGGCTCTACAACTGACAAATGAAAATGGGAGCATCACTCAAGTTCGAAGTGATCATGGAGGCGAATTCGAAAATCAAGCCTTTGAACGGTTATGTCAAGAACAAGGGATCAGACGCCAGTTCTCTGCTCCTAGAACTCCACAGCAAAATGGGATTGTTGAAAGAAAGAATCAAACTCTACAAAGATGGCAAGGGAAATGATGCACTACAATAAAGTCCCTACAAGATTTTGGGCAGAAGCTATCAGTACTGCATGTTACATCATTAACCGAGTGTACGTCAAACCAGGAACCAAGACTACACCTTATGAAATCTGGAGAGGAAAGACACCGAACTTGAGTCATCTTCATATTTTTGGGTGTGTCTGCTACATACTCAATGACAGAGAGAACTTGGGCAAGTTTGACTCCAGATGTGATGAAGGAATCTTCATGGGTTACTCAACTCATAGTATGACCTTCAGAGTTTACGACAAAAGCACAGAGATGGTATCTGATGCAGTAAACGTTGTGTTTGACGACAGAAGTCAACAGTGCTTAGAGGAAATAAGACAAGATGAAAATCTAACTGTTGATCAGAATGCAAACTTGTTCAACGCTGAAAGCGTACCTTTAACAGGTAAACCAGAACTCAATAAACACAGGTGCACAAGAATGACTCGGTTGATGATGTTATTGTTGATCTGGATGCTGACAGAGTGACAAGAAAGGTGAAAAACAATTTCAAAGAGATGGTTAAACTTGCATGCTTCATCTCACTCATTGAACCCAAGGATGTGTACGAAGCATTAGAAGATGAATTATGGACCGAGGCATGTCATGAAGAGCTTGAACAGTTTGCCAGACATGATGTATGGATACTCGTACCAAGGCCATCAGGAGTGAATGTAGTTGGCACCAATTGGATCTTCAAAAACAAGACATGTGAAGATGGAAATATGGTGAGGAATAAGTCGAGACTGGTGGCTCAAGGATACTGTCAAATAGAAGGGGTTGACTTTGATGAAACATTCGACCATGTGGCAAGATTTGAATCCATCCGCTTACTGCTTGGAATCGCGTGCAAATTGAGCATAAGATTGTACCAGATAGATGTCAAAAGTGCATTTCTAAATGGTCTACTCTTGGAGGAAGTGTATGTTGCACAACCTAAAGGTTTTGAAGACCTCATGTATACAAACTAAAAAGGGCTTTGTATGGACTGAAGCAAGCACCTAGAGCTTGGTATGAACGACTGGCTCATTTTCTACTTGAATCTGGATTCAAACGTGGAAGTGTGGATCGCACCTTGTTCATCCTAGAAAAGGATCCAGAAATGCTAGTGATGCAAATATATGTCGATGACATAATATTTGGAGGGACAAATGAAATCTTAGTGAATTTGTACAAACCATGACAAGTGAGTTTGAGATGAGTATGGTAGGAGAACTAAACTACTTCTTGGGACTGCAGAACAAGCAAATGGATGATGGTATCTTTGTTTCACAAAGCACATATGCTAGGAATCTTGTGTCGCGATTCGAGATGCATTTGTCTAAGGAAGCAAAAAACCCCTATGAGAACCACCTGTAAAATGTTTAAAGATGAGAACGATGTGAAAGTAGATGAGAAGCTCTATCGTGCCATGATAGGGAGTCTTTTGTATCTGACTGCAAGTCAACCTGACATATGCTATAGCGTTGGAGTGTGTGCTTGGAATCAAGCAAGTCCACGTGTATCACATATGAATGCTCTGAAGAGAATTATCAAATATGTGAAAGGGACTGTAAATTTGGGCTTGTACTGCACAAAAGATACTAACACAGGTTTGGCTGGTTTTTGTGATGCAGTCTCGGTAGGGAGTTTTGATGATAGACGAAGCACTTCAAGTGGCTGTTTCTTCTTAGGAAACAACATGGTGTGCTGGCACAGCAAGAAACAGAATTTCGTGTCACTATCCACTGCTGAAGCTGAGTACATTAAACTTGGAAGTTGTTGCACTCAACTATTGTGGATGAAACATATGTTGGCTGACTACGGTATGAGCTCTAAACCTCTCATGATAAATTGTGATAACCAAAGTGCAATCAATATCTCTAAAAACCCAGTGATGCATTCAAAAACAAAGCACATCGCCATCAGATATCACTTTGTTAGGGACTTGGTTGAGGAATAAATCGTGGAAATAGAGTATGTCTCATCAGCAAGACAGATGACTGATATATTCACCAAGGCGCTTGACTTTAACACCTTTTAAAACCTGCGAAAATTATTTGGTATATGTGAAGCTTGAGCAGTTTCGGCCTTGAGGGTTGACAAGTGCACCAAGTCTTAATAAGGATAGATAGTTGAGAGGGTATATTTTTTTATCAAAACCTCCTTTTTTTGGAAATCCTGGGTTAAAGAGACTTATTCATCATACACCAGTAAAACCAAGTTAATCTTCGGAGTTTAAACTGAGAAACATGTCAGAGATTCAGCTTGGCTATAGATGTTACCACATTTATATCTAAGTTATGATGAATCACTGGTATGTTTGAGAATGAAGGACAACCAGATTGGACATGGACGCTGCAACGTTTATGGCTGATTCTGATCAGTGTCCAGACTCATAATTTAGAGATTAAAAGTATGAGTAGAAAGAGAGTTTTTTTTATAAAAACAAAAATCTGAATGACACTCTTTTGATCTTGGATATTACAGTACTTAAGCTTGACAAAGATCAATGTATATCATGGAGAATCACCCAATCGAATGACACTCTTTTTGATCTGGGTATTACAGTACTTAAGCTTGATAAAGATCAATGTCAGTGATGGGTTCTACTTAGTAAATCTACTCTAAATTATTTCAGTTAGAAATAATGCTTTCGGGTGTATGCTGATGTGAAGACTTGTACAAACCATTGTGAAGAACCAGCAGGTTGAGTTATGTTTATAGGTACATATTTAAACCATCTCATAAATCTCTTCATGTTAATTCCTTTTGTGTGTTTGTTAAACTCTCCTCTGGCCAAGTGTGTGCTTGTAAATAATGTGACTAAAGGTTATGATAAATGAAGGGGAATCTGCCGATGTGACTGATCTCTAGAACAAGGATATCGTCTTACACCAAGAACCTAACATAGGGATAACTGGTGAAAGAAATGGGTTTTTGCATCTTGTCACTTATAAGTCATGTTTTTTTTCTCCTTAACTCGCTACTAATTGCCCATATTGGCAAGCTCATTTCTCTTTAAGTGTGACTAGGTTAAAACCAAAAGTACACACTTTTCGGTGGCAGCTCAAAAGAAACCCTTGTTCGCATCTTCATTTATCTCACGATGAGCAACGAGTCCCGACCTAGAACTCGTAGACAAGCACTTACAGTTATGATGAGGAAGCTTGCTAGAAACCCCATAGTCTCATCTCCAAAGGAACTTATTTCGTCAAAGGTAATTTAGCTTGGAGGAATCTTCCTCAAACAAGCTCCGGCGATCCAAATCTCGTCAAAAAATCAGTAACTATCGATGAAATCTTCACTGATCCAGTTCCAGAATCGCTATTTGTGTCATCTACATCTCAAACAAATGAAGTACCGATTAGTGATGAGAACTTTGATCAAGAGGAACCTGAGCAAGACAACGACATGAAACAACTCTCTGCAGAATAAGGAGATGATGAGAGAGAGACTCAGAACATGGACGATCAAGAACAAGTAGCAGTAGACAGTGAAGAAGAGGAACCAGATCTGATGGAAGATGATGAGGAAACTAAGTTTGTGTATGAAGAACTGGAGTCGCGAATTGAACATCTCAGGGTTCAACATCAAGCTCGTCTTGCAGCTACTCCAGCACTTAGGAAGTTGACTCGTCGACTGTTTAATAAGAGTTTTTACTCTACTGCAGCGAACAAAAGGTATCAACATCTTCTCTCTAAGACTGTTTTGGTTCAGAAGTATCTACATGACGCTGCATCTGAACTAATGAATGCTAAGAGAATCATTGAGAGGTTTAAACTGATGTACACAGTTTTAGAAGTTCCTAGTTACATTCATGAGATTGTGCTTGAATTTTATGCAAATCTGGGTAACGGGATCAAGCGTGATGGGACTACTTAGGTGTTTGTGCGATCACATGTGTACGAATTCTCTCCGGAAATAATCAACAAAGTGTACAAGACTCCGTGCCAAGATGCTGGATTTCATCACAAACCATGGACAAAGGAGAATCTTGATGATGCAGTTCACACTATTACTGGTGGAAATAAGAACAAATGGGGAAATTTGAGTATGTTGGATGTCACCCCGACAATGAACAATTTGTTCAAGTTATGTGTCTTTAACTGGATTCCTACAGCAAATCGATCAACCCTAACCATAGATTGCCTCAAGTTCATTCACATGATTACAGAAGAAAGACCTTTTGATTTTGGGACTATGGTGTTTGATCAGATCCATGAACTTGGACAACATGCCATTTTGGGAGTTACAAACAAGCTTCTCTTTCTGAATCTTATTCAACATATCCTTGATGCACATCATCCAACTCCAGCTTATGATGAAGACACAACACCTCAGGGACCTAGCAAGATGGTCTTGGACAAGAAACAAGGACCTCAGGGACCTAAGAATCCACCTGGCTCGGGCTCTTCTCGTTACTCCTTAAAAAATGATATGGTTCGTGTTGTTCGTCTTCTCGACATTCTCATCAGTAGGGCAGCAAGTAAGTGTTATCCTCTCTATTGGTTATGAAATTAACTTTTGTTGTGTTTTTTTTAAGTGACTATGGCACCAAGCAGGTGAGTATATGGTGATTTGTCTAACCTAGGTGACGGTAGCAGTGACGAGGATGGAAGGGGTGTAGGTACCAATGATCGTGAAAGTCAGAGTGATGAGTTCTGAATTGTAGGGTGCAAGTGTCATGCACATTTTTTTTATTTTTTTCGATTAGTTTGGATGTGCATAAATTCAGGGGGAGATTTTTTTATGTGTTGGATATGGCTATGTACTAAGATGATCTAACGGTTTGAGATGTGATGGGATTATCTTATGATTGTTTCAGTGACTAGTTAGAGTTGATTGTTGGAATGGTTTTGGAATTGTTTTTTTTTTTGTTGCTGCGATGTGTAGTTTTGATCTCAGGTACTTGGTGATCATAGACACTCAAAAGGGGAAGATTGTTGAGGCTTGAAAGTGCTGTTGAAGTGGATAACAGAAACAATGCTGATCAAGTTCAATAATTGGCTGGAGGCATTTAATAATCGTGAGATGACATGGATTTATGAAGGATAAGCTTCTACAAGGATAAGCATCAAACTGAGGGATTCTAGGAAATAGAATGAGAGATTTGTAGTTATCCTCTAACAAGTTAAGGATGACCTAGTATATAATAGGCGTGAGTTAATCTTGTTAGACACGGTTTTTGGAGAAATGGAACACATGATTATCGTACAAGAGAGGTTGTGTTTCAATATGTATGATGAAGTGTTTAGGAGTTTCTCAGCGTTGATTTACAGGTTGTGAAGTCAAGTAAATATGATAAACGAATTAAGTTTAATTTGTTTAAAGAACTTCTAATAAAAATTTGTTCAAAAATCTTGTGATATATGGTTGTGCTCGAGGTTTTTCAGATTCTATAAGGGTCATAATTTATTTATTAGAGCATGAAACTTGAACTCAAGATACAGAGGTCAAAAATAAGATTTTGACCATCTCACCCCAAGAATAACATTAAATATATGCCTAAACTTATAGATTTATAAAGGTCATAATTTATTTATTGAAACTTGAACTCAGGTCAAAAGAAGATTTTGATCATCTCACCCCAAGAATAACATTAAAGATATGCCTAAATTTATAGATTCTATAAAGGTTATAATTTACTTATTAAGACTTGAACTCAAGACACAGAGGTCAAAAAGAAGATTTTGATCATCTCAACCCAAAAATACCATTAAATATATGCCTAAACCAATAGATTTTATAAAGGTCATAATTTATTTACTAGAGAAAAGTTAGACATGCATGAGACTTGAATTCAATACATAGAGGTCAAAAAGAAGATTTTAACTATCTCATCCCAAAAATAACATTAAATATATGACTAAACTTAAACATTTATAGATTTCACTCCCCTCTAACCAAATAGGGTCTGCTAAGACAAAAGATTTTTGCCTTCAAAATCTATCGAGCTATTATATATAAGCTGTATAGTTTCTAAATTATAAAGTACTACTTTTACTAAAATTAGCATTAAATATTTATATTTGTTATTGGAGATCTGTCAATTATAACAAATAACCTTTTTTTCTTTTTGACACTAACAAATAACCTTTCAAAAGACAATTTTTTGAGACACAAGATAAGATAATTCATTTTTTGACTATCAAACTAGAAGATTCATGTACTCTAGGTCATGTAGCTTTTCATGTACCATGGATTAAATTAAAGGCGGTTCAAGTTCTCTCTCCCGTTCTCTCTCAAATATCTTTCACGGGGAGGAGATGAGTATCATTCTTTAGTTTGACTTTCTAATCATTAGATCAAATCCTTTTGGTTTGTAAAATAATTTTGATCAATCGATCGATCTTTGTTTCGGTTTAGCCGATTTTAATTTTCGCTATGGCGATTTTGACTTTTTTATCATTATTCTTTGTTGAAAATGTTCTTCAAGCTATAAGTTTTGTCTTTAATAAATAATGATTGTTGAATAAGACCTAATCGTTAATTAATTGGGACTCATGTTCTCCTCTTTCGCATCTCTATTTCATAATCCATTTTTTAAGCTTGGTACTCCTTCTACTTCGATTATGCTCTGTCTTTACTTTCCATGTGGTGGAATCAATATATGATTTTGGGTAAAGCATCTTGACGAAAGGAATATTAAGAGGCGATAGAATTATCAAAGATTGCTTGATGGAAGATGCAGCAGAATTGGCATCTATTGATGGTCCAATAAAGAATTTCTTCAACAACCAATCTGAGTTTTCTTTGGAATGATCTGAAGTGGTTTGAGTCCTGATCTTAAGCAGCGGTTTGGCGGAAGCTAGGAGTCAAGGAGTACAGATTTCATGACGGTAGAGTGCGACGAAAATAGGCGAGATTCGACTTGGTAGAAGATGGCGGTGAAGAATAGAGGTGGAAGAATGGTGGTCGGAGGCGAGGTGATATATCCTTTCATGATGAATGTGTGTCACGACACGGTGTTCTGCTGTTTCTTCTTTGCCGCTTTGATATAAAATACGTGTAAACCTAAGTTGTTCTTATCTCGTTGTTTGTTATTGGGCATTTGTCATATTTTTGTAACCATTGTTTAGCCTATTGGGTTGTAATGAAAATCGGTTGACAAAAAAAAGCTTTTCATGTACCATGATCTAGATTACTTTGTCGCCGTTGTTGCCCCGAGACTACTGCCCCGAGACTACGTAAAATTAAATACATGGTATAAGATTAAGATTTTAGCCTATCGTCAATACTCCCTCTGTTTCATATTGTCATTGTAGATAAGTTTTTTTGTTACAAAATAAATGTTTTTTTCGACTTACAATGCAAAATTTATTAATTTTACACTGCAATTTATTTTTCTATTGGTTTAAATATGGTTAGATGACAATTAATCTGTGTATGCAAAACTAAAATGATACTTAAAATGAAACAAAGAGAGATATTAAAAATATTCTTAATTAATCAAAGTGTAAATTAAATAGCTTCGCTTGTTAACTAATTATTTTGGGTGTGTTTTCATAATCGCAGTTCGTGGAGACAGAATCTCCTGAGTTTGGTTACTGTAAGGTACAAATGCATGTGATCACACTGATATTATCTATGTTCATTTCATGACCATATAAATAATGTAATTATCTGTGTTTAATCTCATAAACTTTAAGTAATTTCGCATCATCAAATAATTTAGAAGGTCGCTAATGTCTATGAATTCTCTCAAACCACTTTTAAGTTAGAAAAGCTAGATGTTTTAATTTCTTAAAATTTGAACTAAATGCTCAATAAAATATAATTGTTTTCTTTTATATTCATTATTATATTATTTTGATTAACCAAACAAAACATTTGGATTTGTAAAAAACTTAGGAGAATTTCACGTTTACCATATCGATTTTACCATTATTTATGTTTACTTTCATTATAGTGACATTTTCACAAATAACTTATTCATTAAAGAAACAAAAGATTTTTATACCCTTACTTTAAGATATATAAATATAAATAATTGTTCAAATAAATAAGAAAAAATTATAATGTTTGAATTATATGTTTTCAAAACCAATTTTTTTTATAAATTTGATTTTTGAAATATTTTAATTTTTATTATTTTTTTAAATTATTTTTTAAAATTCGAAATTATTTGTGAATTAATTTTAAAAATTTTTCTTTTCAATTTTAGTATTTAATTATTATTTACTCACTCTTCACACACGCTTCTCCAAACTCTAAAATCTTAACTCTAGAGTTTCATAGTTAATCCCTTAGAATGATAAAGTATTTATTTACCTCGTTTTAAACTCTATTATAAAGATGGTTGACGTATATATTGAAAACTGATATACTAAATAAAGTGTGTGAGTTTAGACATTTTCCAAAAATCAAACAAAATACTGGAAGTGCGATCTACTCTATATAAACACATAAAGATTTAAGAAGAAAAATACTAAACTAAACTGTGATGAATCCTAATTCATTCAAGTACGCTACGGACTAATTGCTATCCGTTCGACTCTTTAAAAAGCATGTCCCAAATTGTAGAATTTATTTCTATACGGATTATGACTATGGGACACAGCAAGCAAACAATGGTGCTCGTTTATATTAGAGCGAGCACCAATTATGAGATTGCATATGCAGAGCACATTGGCTTTGTGGTGTGTAAGTTTACCATTGATTTTGCAAGTCAATCTTCACTTCTACAAATGATTTGTCTTCAGCATAAATGATTACGTAATTTAATTTGTGCTTCAATATATCAATAAAATATGTTCAGACGGTAAAAAAAGAACTTTATGATGACAAATTCATTAACGTCAACCAAATTGTGGAAAGTAACTTTTAGTGCCATAAACGCTACTCGATCTAAAGATTTGAGGATTTTGTAAGATCACGATTATTCACAGCAGCACAATGAAATATGCATTATTTAGATTGACTTTTGTGGTTTAATTTCATTGATTTTGGTATAATTTTTTCTGCCACATATTTAGTAAATTTTATCAAAATAGTATAAATTTAATATTTTTATCAAAAAACTCTTTAATTTTTTGAATAAAATCAAATTTCTTTAATGTAATAGTAATATTTATCATATCATCCAAATCAAAGCTACGTGGAAAGAGAGAAAGTTTATAGATTAAATAAGTTTTGTCAATCAATCTAATACATGTTCATTGAGCCTCCCTCGTACATATTCATTTTTATTGAGGGAATGTTAACTTCCATAATGATTTAACTGACGTGCATTAATGTCAAATATTATGTAAACACGAGGAAATTTCAATAACAGAATAGCAATTTGACTGACCTTAAAGTGGCTCTTCATTACGAGAAGTATGTACCCCCTAACGCTAATCAATTGATTATAAAAGTTGGATTGTACTTAATTACTCAAATAACGAGTGATTCTCGGCATTGTGTTTCCTAACCAAATCTTTCCCACTCCTCGTAAGCTGCCACGTGGAGACAACAGATGCTGCATCATTCCTTCTTGGATTCTAAATAGATAAATTAAGTCGTAATTAGTAACAACCTACAATTCATTTCCAAATTTTTAGGGGAATTTTCATGTTTATCATATTATTGGTACCATTATTAATTTTTACATTCACTAAAGAAACATTTTCATAAACACCACTCTTTTAAGAGACAAAAAATTTTTATATTAGTTAATCTAAGGGTTATAAAGGGTTTTTTGCCAAAACTGACCTAAAACTTGATTTGAAATGCAAAAGTAAACCCAAACTTGAATCAAATGCAAAAGTAACCTAAAAGGCTATTGAAATTACAACCAGCTCCTTGTGAACAAAAAAAAAACGGAATTTTTTTTTACGTTTCTAACCCCCGCAAGTCTTCTGTCTAGACGACTTACAAGTAAGTCGTCTGGACGACTTACTAGTAAGTCGTCTAGTATAGTACTTCTTAAAAATAATTTAAAAATTTTGTAAAAAATATTTTGATAAGTGAAAAATTGAAATCATGTAATTAACGTATGTTTAAAGAAATATAAATTAAGATATAACAAAATTTAATTGTTTTCAACATAGATGAGTGAAAGTAGTGAGTCATGATATTCTTTGGTTTAGGTTTTGCCAACATATGTTGTAGTATTGTATGTGTTCTTAGGGTTAGATTTTGGAAAGCATAAATGTTTTTTTGAAAAATTTAAAATTGACCTAAGTGTATTTATTTCTGTATATAGTAAACACTATTTAAGTATAATTTGATTTTATAACGTGGTTTGTTAGTTATTTTAGTCAATTTCGTTTAGGGTTTAGGGTTTAGGGTCTGGGACGACTTACTAGTAAGTCGTCTGGTGAATATTTACGGTAGACGACTTACTAGTAAGTCGTCTGATGCACGTTCAAACCGGACCGAACCTTTAGTTTTACCATTTTACCAATGTGCTTTTAAACATAACCGGATTTTTTTACCGGGCATATATAAGAATTTTTTTTTTTTTGGTTTACTGTTTCGCGAGATTTAGAAACTGTAACGTCATTCTCTCAAAGAGGCGATTTCGAAGGCGATTTCGAAGGCGATTTCGAAGGCGATTCTCTGTAATCCATCATTCTCACAACCGTTTCTCACCGCCGTTATCACCGTCATTCTCACCACCTTTCTCACCGCCACTTCCTCTATTTCAAACCCTAGCGCCGTTTGTCTGTAAACCCTAGCGCCGTTTGTTTGTAAACCCTAGCGGCGTTTGTCTGTAAACCCTAGCGGCGTTTCTTTCAGAGGCGTGTCTGTAAACCCTAGCGAGGTAAGTTAAAACGTTGTCTCTTAAGTCCACCGTTCTCACCACCGTTCTCACCGCATTTCTTTTTGGCTGTCTATTTTGGCAGATTTATAACCGCTGTGTCGAAGGCGACTATGGCTTCTCCGAAATTTCAGGTATGCTCTAAAAATGTCTACTGGAAGTCTTGGAAGACTTATAATTAAGTCGTCTAGAACGTCTTCCAGACGACTTAATTATAAGTCGTCTGGAAAGTCTTCCAGACGACTTAATTACAAGTCTTCCAGCTGGAAGACTTTACAGACGACTTAATTATAAGTCGTCTGGAAAGTCTTCCAGACTTATAATTAAAATGTTATACTGAGATGGTTGTCTTTCATTGTTTTGCAGACAAAAAAAATGGATATTCCAGAACTCCCCCGTAGGTTGCATACATTAGGGGAAGAGCCACCAGCAATGAAAGCTATTTCTTATCATACGGATTGTACGAAGTTGCATAATGCTTTAAAGAATGCTCTTCATGGTGACGAATATGAAGAGCTAAAGGAGTCAAAGCTGGGAGTTTTCATCAAGTTTAAAGAGCTCGGATTTGGTTGGGCTTCAAGGCTGGTGCACTACATGCTCGGATTCCAGCTGGACATAAAGAAGAAGTACGAGCTGTGGAGTCTAGTTGGTCCAGAACCTGTGAGGTTTTCACTGTTAGAGTTTGAAAACCTCACTGGTCTAAACTGCGAGTACATAGAGGACCTTGAGAGACCGAGGTGTGCTGTTACAAAGGAGATGGCTTCTTTCTGGGACATGTTGGGAGTTCATGTCGAAACTGGGCCATCTACTGAGCAGATAATAGCAGCATTTGAGAGATGCGAAGGGTGGTCTCGGGAAGATCGCAAGCGGCTCGGGTACCTTGCCATCTTCACTGGATATATAGAAGGGAGAAAGTATTCAACCGCCACAAGGGTTAGTCTGGCAAGGCTTGTGATGGATTTAGAACGTTTTGAGAACTATCCATGGGGGAGAGTCGCGTTCAAGGTGCTGATGGACTCTTTGAAGGGCAAAGATATTTCTGGCTGTTACACTGTCGATGGGTTTATACAAGCTCTCCAGGTCTGGGTGTACACAGCTCTGCCGGAATTGGCTGCTAACTATGGTAATCCCATACCAAACAGACCGTCTCCACCGATACTGGCTTACATGGGTGGCAAAGGACGCAGATGCTTTAAAGATGCTATCTGCAGACAGGTATTTACTTCTATCCTTTACTCCAAAAATTAAGTCGTCTGGAAAGTCGTCTGGCAAGTCTTCCTACTGGACGACTTACCAGACGACTTAATTAAGTCGTCTGGAATGTCTCCCAGTAGGAAGAATTTCCAGACGACTTAATTAAGTCGTCTGGTAAGTCGTCCAGTAGGAAGACTTTCCAGACGACTTAATTAAGTCGTCTGGTAAGTCGTCCAGTAGGAAGACTTTCCAGACGACTTCCAGACGACTTATTTATAAGTTAATCCGTCAAATATCTAAGTTCATATCTTATATTTACTGCAGACTACGGTGGTGAACTTTGTTGAGAAGGATTATGGTGAAATGTTTCCAAAATGGGACTCTGATGCTGAGGACCTTCCCGCGGAGAACATAATTAAAGTTATGTTTAATCAGAGACCGTGGAAGTGGACCATGGATTGCTGGGAAGTCACCGGTACTTGGGTCAATACAAAGCCGGTGGTTGTGAGTCCATCAAAGAAAGCCATAGTTTTGGTAGAAGAAGAGAGTCCAAGACCTCTGAAGAAAGCTCGTAAAGAGGCAAAAAAAGAGGCACCTGCAGAGGCACCTTCAGGGGAGAGTGCAGGGAAGTTTGCAGAGGCTGGTGAAGAGGCTCGTCTAGAGGTTCGCACAGAGGCTCGTCCAGAGGTTACTAGGACTGTGATTGGGATGAGCAAAGAGGATCTTGAAAGAAATTTCAAGGACATATTTGATGCCATGAGGGAAGGGTTTGGGACGTGCCTTATGGAGATCAAGCATTTGTCGGAAAGGGTGGAAGCAGTGGAGAAGAAGGTTGGTATCACCAAACAAGGGACAGGGACATCCTCTCAACCCACTACCTCTCAACCTAAAGGCACATCCTCTCAACCTAAAGGCAGATCCTCTCAACCCACTGCCTCTCCCGGGGTTAGTGAAAGTGTAAACGGGGAGAAGGATAAAACACCTCTGGATGAGAGTGTTAAAGAGGAGAAGGATAAAACACTTCCTGAAGAGCTAAAGGAGTCAAAGCTAGAGAAGGATAAAACACTTCTCGATGAGAGTTTTAACGATGAGTCCGCATCTGAGAGCCTTGTTCTATTGGCCAAAAAAAAAAGTTTCACTCCAGCAGAGAAACAGCAGCAGGTTGCTAGATATGAGGACAAGAGAGAAACTGCTTTGGCAGTTGTCCGTCAAAAGACTGAGCGAAACAGGAAAGTTGCTGCCTCACAGAGATCTCCTTATACTGCAAACACGAAAAAACCTTCTAGAGCCTACAATCCCTTTGCAGCACTTGACAGGAAGAAGTTGAAGGAGCTCGTCGAATGGTTGCAAACTGATCCGTAAGTGATTGCCTACCTTGCTAATAGCTTCTCCCTATAAAAAATAATTGCTTTTCGTGTTTGCAGTCATTATAAAACACCTGTAGACAAGAAACCTCGTACAAGTCCGACGTGGTGGTATCACGTCCTTCGGACCCCCCTATCTTGGCTGGAGGATTGTGTAAGTCGTCTGACAAAACTGATTAGTAGATTACTTAGTAAGTCGTCTGGTAAGTCTTCTACATAGTCGACTTACCAGACGACTTACCATAAGTCGTCTGCGTAGAAGACTACCATAAGTCGTCTGGTAAGTCGACTATGTAGAAGACTTACCAGACGACTTACCAGACGACTTATGGTAGTCTTCTACGCAGACGACTTATGGTAAGTCGTCTGGTAAGTCGTCTGGTAAGTCGTCTGGTAAGTCGACTTAGAATCTTCCAAAAACCATTCTCCATACACTGCATGTAACTGACGCAACATCTGCAAAATTTCAAAATAAAACACATTAGTAAACATAGAGAAAATGAAAGTTTACTAAACATTGACGCAGACGACTGACGGTTAAGTCGTCTGGAAGACATAGACGACTTACAAGTAAGTCGTCCAAATAGGTCATTTTTGCAATTGACTTTAAAATGGGACGACTTACTAGTAAGTCGTCCAGATTTGTTTGTTAAGAAAAAAATTCTAGACGACTTACTAGTAAGTCGTCCAGGATAAACGGGTTAGTTTTGCATTTGACCGAGTTGTGTCAGATATTTGACTTTTCCTGGACGACTTACAAGTAAGTCGTCTCTGGGAAATCAAAAATTTCAATATTTTATTAAAGCTAGACGACTTACCTGTAAGTCTTCTCAGGTTATTTTAAAATTCGAAAATAAAACTTAAATATTTAACTTTTCCCAGACGACTTAATTTAAAGTCGTCTAGGTAGAGGACTTACTTGAAAGTCGTCCGAGAGAAGCAAGGTTTGACCAGAATCTCGGAAAAAAATCTGGACGACTTCGCTTATCTTGGACGACTTTCAGGAAGGTCCTCTACCTAGACGACTTCCAAGTAAGTCGTCTGGGAAAAGTTAAATATTTAAGTTTTATTTTCCAATTGCAAAAGTAACCTGAGACGACTTACAGGTAAGTCGTCTAGCTTTAATAAAATATTGAAATTTTTGATTTCCCAGAGACGACTTACTTGTAAGTCGTCCAGGAAAAGTCAAATATCTGACACAACTCGGTCAAATGCAAAACTAACCCGTTTATCCTGGACGACTTACTAGTAAGTCGTCTAGAACTTTTTTCTTAACAAACAAATTTGGACGATTTATAAGTAAGTCGCCCGTGTGCTTAGAAGACTTACCCGTAAGTCTTCTTCAGCCAGACGACTTACGGGTAAGTCTTCGACGCGAACAAATCTGAAAAAAATTTCAATTTCATACCTTTCACTAGTGAGATGACTTCCTAAGCACAAATAGTCCTCTCCAACCACCCAGAAACCTCAAACGAAAGTAACCCACGAAGATTAGTATGCTTGAATGGCTCTACCAAGCCTAAAAAATTTAGAATCAAAAGCTTGAATTTATTGGATGAATATGGAGACAAAGTTAAAGAGATGTTGTTTTTTTGTTCATAACATTTAGTGCCAATCAATTTTAGGTAGTGCCAATCAATTTTAGGTGCATTAAGAGCTTCAAATTGGTTGTGGTATTGATGGCAATGGCAATATTGTAAATATTTGAAGATGATGAGGTTGAGAGAGTAAAAATGTCATTTTCAGAAAAAAAAACAAGAAAAAAAACAATGGCATTTTCGTAAATAATGTGAACATATGGGGTGAATTGGACACAAGAAATGACAAAAAAAGGGAGAGGTTAGTTTTGTGTTTGACTTTGAGTTTTGAGTCAATTTTGGCAAAAAGTCCGGTTATAAATGTTTTTATCCTCTTAAAAATAAGAGTAAAAGAGGTTAAAATAAACATGAAAATGATAGTAGAAATGTGGTATTTTTGATAATTTCTCAATTTTTTTTAAGGTTCTATTTTAGCTTCTTTTATTGACTCCATAACACACATTTCTTTTAATAAATTCAGAGATGCATACAAACTGACTTTTCAAAAATAATACTTTTCTTGTACCACTTTTCATTTTTACCTTCATTAAATGGACATTTTCAAAATATCACTTTTTAAGTGACAATTTTTTTAAAATTAATTAGAATCCTAAATTTTAAATTCCTAAACCCTACCCCTACCCTACACCATCCCTTAACTTTAAACTCTAAGTCTTAGATTAATTAACCCAAGGGTTATAAGTGTGTTTTTTCACTCTTAAAAAAGAAGGTAAAAGTGATTAAGGTATTTTTGAAAAGTGGTACAAGGAAAATGGTATTTTTGACAATTTCCCACATTTTTTTTCTTGGAAAATAAATAAATTCATTTAAAACTTTGCAAACTAAACTGATAATTTTGTGTTCATGTGAACTAAGAGGAACATTTGCTTCTGAGCACTACGCGCTAGAATTAACTGTATATAGTTTTGTTAAAATTGGCTATTCCAAATTAGACAATTAGTTACAAAATATATTCTCTACATTTCACCAACATGTCATATAAACACTTTTACACTAATTAGAAAATATTAAAATTTACTTTGTCCATCATTAATACAATAACAACATTTACTTTCAGGTTAAAATTAGAATATTATTATAAATTTATATTGTAAATATAAAGTAAGAATCCTCTTTGAAACAAAAATAAAAATTTAAATAACACTTTTTGTGATATGAAAAAGATATTTTTGTTTTACTAAATCAAATGACCGATGAAATAACTCATTAGTTTTACCATGTCGGAGAGAATTAGATACTCCTTTTTTTCCAATTTATTTGATGTTTAACGAATTTTTTAATTTCTTCAAATTAATTGTTGTTTTTATTATTCTAGATAATAATTAAATATGGTTTGAGACCGGTTACATAATAATGTTTTTCTGGTTGAATTAATGTTATTTAATAATATTATTATGTTTCTAGGATAAATTTTATACATACTAGTTTTTTTGTGCATTAACTTTAAAACTGAATAAAATGAAGAGGAAATTTTTATTTTACCACAAATTTAATATCATTTTCAAATTTATCTTTAAGTAATCATTTCATAAATATCTTAAGTTTATGATCAGAAATACTAAACTAACCTTCTTAAATCATTTAAAATATTTAAGAATTATTAATTAAATTTTATCAATCCGACTTCGTCCCCTTAATACTGAACACTAAAAATAATCATTAAACCATATTTTTAGTGAAAAGTATTTTTGAAAATTGATATCTAACTTATGGTATTTCAATCATTTTTTCTAAAACGAAAAAGAGGGAGTACATAGTAAAAGTTAGGAAAGTGTTTGTTTGACTAAAATGGGAATTTGGATCAAAGTCGAACACTGAATTCATATCCATCTTAATAAATGTGTTGAAAAGAAAGTCCATCATAATAAATGATTTAATCAAATTTATGTAGTTAAATTCGAAATAAAAAATTTGGATGGACTGTAAACTTAATTAGAAAAATAATTAAGTTTTCAACCACAAAAAGTTAAATAAATTGAGGCACCATAGTTAATATTAAGGCTTTGACTGGTAGATGTAATGATAAAACAGTACTAGTATGTCATAAAAACAATATGCTGCAAAATTATTATACTCTTATAACAGTATTTAAGATTGTTTGATAAAGTAGTAAATAATTCATATCTAAAATTATTATAAAAATTAGTATAAGGCATATAATTTATTTTAAATAATATTGAAATATTATTTTAAAATAAAAATTCAATTTTTGGATATAAACATTTTTTGATATTACTAAAAACTTAATTATATAAAATTATTTTTAATTTATTATAAATTGTAAATGCAAATGTTTTATCAAAAATTTTATATGAAAGCATTGAGTAAAGACTAAATATAGATCACTTACATATTTTAAATGTTTTTAATAATTATAAGTTAAAAAATATTTTTTTAAAAAATTAAGAATCCCTGATAAGAGACCTCCAATAAACATACTTTTAGTGTATGTTAACTGAAGACACTGATTTCCTAAGAAGTACAAATAGATTAATTAATATGGAACCTTTTGAAGTGTCTCAAGTGAGTTTACTTTAGTTCTTTTGTAGAGACAGTGCCCTTTGAATGCTTAAAAAGGGGATATTCCTACAAATTATTTTACTTTTTTCAGTGGATACGAATCTCTATTTCGTATTATGTTAATCGAAATATTTATATAGCAAGATCAAATAACAGATGTATATCCTTCCAATTAAGGAAAAAAATTTATCAACTAATCCTAAAACAAAGCAGTCTTCTATCACTTCTAAAGACATCCCTTGACTCATTCCTCCCTAATAATCAACCTTTCCATCCTCCACGTCTTTGTCTTCGCTGCCTCTTACACCATCGACTGCCGTGAGCTCTCTAGCCCTTGCCGCCTCCAATTCCCAATTAGTCCTACACGTCGCCACCATCATACCAATCACACACGCTATCTGCGCCACGAGCATCCCAAGCCAAAGTCCCTTGAATCCAAACCCAAACCAAAACGTCATAACCATTCCCATTGGCATCCCAACCACATAAAACGCAGCCATATTAATGTTAGCTCCGATCCTCGGCCTCGCTGAACCTCTGAGGACGCCACACCCCGTCGTCTGAGGGCAGTTTCCAAGCTCGCAAAGGCCAACAATTGGCAAAACCATCAAAGTTAACTTAATGATTTCTTCATCATCAGTGAAAAGCCTAGCCCACATGTTTCTGACTGAGACAGTGAACATGAGAGCTGTGAACCCTAGAGTGATACTGAGACTGAGCCCAACAAAGGCGGCTCTTCTCGCTCTTTGTGGCTGGTTAGAACCCAATTCGTTTCCGACCCGAGTAGAGACTCCGAAGCTCAAGGAGTTAGGGAAAATGTAAACAAGAGAAGTAATTTGTATAAGAATACCCATAGAAGCAATGGTTGCTTTAGGGTTTATAAGTAACCCACAAAGCACAATCATGATCTCATAGCACCACCACTCGAGACAAACTGATACACAACTTGGTATAGCCAGACCGACTAGTTTCTTCCATTCTCTCACACTATCTTCACACGACTCCTCTGAAACCTCACATTCGTCTCTAATTAGCTTGTCTTCCAAGAAAGCTATGTAGATGAAGAGAAAGCCGACAAGGTTGAAGTTTGATACAACACCACTCAAGGCGATACCTTTAATCCCCAAACCTAGATAGGACACGAGGAAGAACGTGATGGGCAAGTGGAGAAGACTCGCGACCGCCGTGCAGATTGATAAAGAGAGAGTCTTTGACTGTGTCCTGAGATAAACTCTTAATGGGTGTAAGAAAGATTGAGCGATGAGATCAGGAACAGAATAAAGCAGAAAGGTTTGGGCTTCGGATGCAAGATCCTCACCATGTTTCAATGTTTTCAGAATCTTCTCGATGTTTATCCAGAGAAGAAAAATAGGGAGAGATGTGAAGAGGAGGAGAATGATTCCTCGCCGGATCGTAACCATGACGAGGTTATAGCGTTTTGCACCAAAGGCTTGGGAGCAGATTGATTCAACTCCCATGGTTAAACCGGAGAAGAAAGAGTAACCGGTTATGTTGGCAAATGCAAGGGCGAGGGAGCCGGCAGCGAGGGTGTGGTCACCGAGACCGCCGAGGAAAAACAGAGAGACGAAGGAGCGGAAGTAAAGGAGGAGACCTGTGAACACCAATGGGAGAGAGATTCTTGCTATTGAGATTGCTTCATTTGCGAAGAGGGAAAAGGAAGCAGTACAGTAATTTGCAGGTACATGCAGTTTCTCGTGATGAGACATTTTTGGGAGCAAGGGTATTGTAACTTTGCTTCTTACACGATCTAGTTGACACATTCTGTTTATCTATTTCTTATTAATGTCTGTGAAAGAATAGAAAAATATAGAGAGAAAACTTTATTTGGGTGTGAAGAAGATTGGTTAATCACTGGGTTTATATAGGAAGAGGTGGTGGTCAGTGAAAGAACCTATTCGATAGGATAGAACTTCTTTCTCTCTTTTTGCAATCAATTCGTGTTTATAAAATTATATTTGTTTAACTTTTCAAAGTCTTAAGTTAACACGCGGTGTACCCCCACACGTTGAATTAGAGTCAAGCAGAAGTTGCCAGATGGATTTTGAGGATACTGACAACATTTTGTGAATTCTTTTCACATTAACTGTTGGTTCCATACTTTTCTTTTTTTCTTTAGTTCTTCGTACTTGTTTGATTTTGAACTTTAAAAACTAAATTTTAGCATCATAATATTTTTTTTTATGCTGGAAATACAGGGAGAGTTATACTGTACAATGAAAATTCTAATCAATAAGAGATGCAACTATTTCAAATCCCAAGTGGAATTGGCTGTTGGGACGTTGACCAAGCAAAATAGTGTTCAACACTTGAGGGGGAAAAATGAAATTTCGTTTTGGGACAAAAGCAATAAAAGGAAGAGAATACGTAGTTTGGAAACAAACAAAAACATGTCGCTACATTTCCTGTACATAAATAAGAACTAGTTTTATAGATTTATCCATGTCCAATGCTGTATACTGATATTATTTAAATTCTACCAAAGTAATTGACAACACGTTTAGTTTTGCTAAAACGGTTATCACAACATATTTCGAACGTATACTACCTTCAAGATTAACATATATTTTACTTCCATCCTAACAATTTCTCGAAAAAAATAATTAAAAAATTAGATTTTTTTTCTAATATTATATAAACTAAACTGTTGACTAGTTGTATTGTCGAACAAAAATTATATTTGACTTTTTCATTTATATAAGTCAATCATTCTTTTCTTCTCAAATGACCAATTTCTAATGCGAGAGAATTGGCGTAACTCAGATAGCATTGGACCATGTGAAGGAAAGACACCCATCCCTTGCCAAAACGCCTTATGATCGATTTCCACTTTATCATTGATATTGAAAGGCTCACAATTTAAACATGTTATTTCATCAAACTCAAATAACGAAAACATGATTGGCTGACCTTCTATTAGAGACTATAGCTCATGAATATTACCCACAACCAGTTGGTTTGTCAGCAAGTGGTGAATGACTTCGGCTGACCATGTATAATCCATCTCTTTCAAGCTTACAATAACTCCAACAGAAGATGTCTTAATCGATTCCCACGCATCTAAGCCAACAACTTTCTCCACCATCTGCAAACTAGCCAATTGAAAGTTATGATTCATTGATCGATATTGCAGTGGACAATTTCTCTCTTCATAAAGTCTTGTTGGATATGTTTTGTGAGTGTTTGATGTAGTCATATCTCTGTAAATAATGTACAATGAAGTAAGTAACACATGAAGATTATATTTCCAGAAACTTATTTACAAGGGAAGTAATAGTTGCAAACACACATCACCAAAATGAGAAACCCAAAATCAAATAACATATGTTGTTGACACGAGTTTTTAATGGCACAAAGAACATTCAATTCAAAAATACCAAAAAAAAAGAAAGAGACTATACCTTGATGTCATGATTTCTTGGTCAATTGAATAGCTTCAAGAGGAGACGAGGTTGTACTTCTGAAAAAACAACTGAGAAATAGAGAATAAAGCCACGACCTTCAATGAAACTGAGAATTTCATATAGGAGATTTAGTGTTCGTCACAAGTGGATTTCAGTTTCACTTCCCCTATGTGAATCGAAGGCTTTAGTGATAGATTAGAGTGTAGACATGATTGAATCGATTTAGGAATGATCTTAATAAGAAATAGAATCAAGAGTTTGAGGAGTTTACAATTTGGAGATTTAGGGTTCTTTTATTTAAGCTTCTACCTTATCTAGAGTCTTTCATTTTTTTGTATAAAATTAGTTGTATTTGGTTTAATTCTAGTTATTGATTGGGTATTTTGGACTTCAACTCATATTTTCCTTATTTCTTTGTTTGTGTATGTTATTCTAGTCATTACATAGAAAATATGTGTTATTATAAGTAATTTCTCCTTAACATTTTGCACATTTAAATATATCATGTTAAGTTTATTTATAATTATGTTTAGATGTGTCCATGATTATGGTAGTGTGTTTTATCTTTAATATCAACACTAGATTGTGACCCGCCCTTTGAAAAGAGCGGGTATATTTCTTGTTTTAATTTTTTGAAAAAAATATTTTTTATATTTATATTTTTAATCAATTTTATTGTTTTCAAGACATTACAAAATATGCATACTGATTAGCATTAGCTTTTCTGAATTTAATAGTTCTATTGATAGTTATATTTATAATAGAGTAATATAGATATTCATACGTTTTTGTTTGGTTCCAATTAAAATATGATTAATTATTAATATATAATTGCCGGTTAATATGAGAGAAGTAGATCCATATATTTGAGGAAGTTACCAATATGTTTAATTAAAAGGTAGTTATAAAAGTTGTTTTGTTTTTATGTACAATTTTTATTTTATTTTTATCAATATAAAATAGTAAATCTAGGAATAAATAGTTGGACACAAAATTTATCAATTGGTCATGATCCTGTCTTAATAGAATAGATAAAATCTTCTATGAAAATATATCTGACAAAGAGGACTCAATAATGAGTAAAATTAGAAAACATATGTAGACAATAAGATAATATGTATAGTTTACTCATGTTTTATAGCTTTTGGTATGTTTTTAGTTTTTTTCAAAATTTTTTTTATATATATATAGATTAAGACGAATAAAATGTACTACTATCAATTTATAAATAGATATAATGCTCATATAATATTTTCTATAAATATAGGATAAGTTAAGATATATTAACTAAAATGATTAAAACTATAAAATCAGTAGGTAAAGCTTAGAGTCATCAAATTAATATCAGTTGGTACACATAATATAGATCAACTATTAACATTTTATATCGTTACCTTAAAACCAAAAAAAAAAATTTCTTATTATAATATCACTAAAATATAGACTAAAAATATTTATTATTCATTTACTTGTTAGCAAATTTATATTTGGATCTAATACATTTTAACGTCAAAATTATTAGTTTTATAAATTTTTTTTTTATCAAAAAGATAAAATTTGGAACTTGTAATCTTTTTTTTTTGTATGTGCAAACTACAACATGTAATATGGATTCAAACTACATAAAAGTGTGTATAATTTAATATAGTTTATTACATATATACACATATTTTGTTTTTTGAACAACCTCATATATATATATATATATATATATATATATATATAATCAAGTAAAACGCATATGCATGTATGTAGATATAATACATGTGTATGTATTGATATTGTATATTTAAATTATTATTTTTAAACATGTCTAAATTTTTTGACATAGAGTTTGTCACCACTATTCATATAAACGCTATCTACGTGTTACAACAAGCTAAATGAAAATATTTTAAATTATAATGCAGTAATATCATATGAAAAAACACTTATTTAAAGAAAATTTACCAAATATAACTCATAACTTGATTTTAAATGCAAAAGTATATCCCAGATTCAATCAAATGTAAAAATAATTCAAAAGACAAGCAAAATTACAACAAATCTTTTATGATCAAACAAAAAACATGTATTGATTTTTATCATTCTAACTTTCCATATGAGAAAAAGTCTTCTTGTACAGTAGTAGATCTTACAAATAATTTAAAATGTTCATAAAAAAATATTTATATTGGGAAAAAATGAAATCATATAACTATAAACGTTATAAACGATGTAAATTTAGATTTACTAAATTGAATTGCTTTCAACATAAATGAGTAAAAATAGATTGAGTCAGTCTTTGGCATAAGTTTGGGTAACATTAATAGTATTGTTATTTTTAGGATTAAATTTTGAAATCTTATCTTTTTTTTTAAAAAAATTTTGATAAATATGTGTTAGTGACTATCTAATAACTTGATTTTAAAACATTTTCTAAGTTTCTTTTAAGTTTAAGAAAATGTGTTTTGCTTAGTTGTTTAATTATAGAGTTTTGGAAGACTTCCTAGAAGATTTTTTGGAAAGTCTTCTAACATATAATGCACTAGAAGACTTAACAACAATGTCTACAATTTTCTGCTTAAGTTTTGGGAGAATTAATGTTTCCAGCCTAATCATTAATTTAGAAATTTAGGTTTCCCACCTAATGTGAAATCTTCCAGAAATATTCCATAAGTTTTCCAAGAACTTTTTTCATATATTGGACTTCGAGAAATCTTCCATAAGTTTTCCAAAAACTTTTTCATATATTAGATCTTAAATATAATTTATAATTTTTATAAAATATATTTTATAGGAAAATATCCAAATCATGTAATTATAGACATCTCTAAATGATGTAAATTTAAATTAATTAAAATTGAATTGTTTACAACATAGGTGTGTGAATGTTGATTGAGTAATGATAGTTTTTGGTTTAGGGATCAATAACATATGCAATAGTATTGCTTGTGTTTTTAGGGTTAAATTTTGCAATCTTAACTTTTTTTTGACTTATATGTGTTTATTTTTGTGTGTATTAACCATTTTATAAGTCAATTTTAAGTTTAATAAAGTGTTTTTATTATTTAGTAAGATATTTTATTTTAGTTTTTGGAAGAGTCTTCTACTGCATTATTTTAGAAGATTTCTTGGACGGATAATAAATTTGAGTTTTTGAAGACTTTTTGGAAATCTTCTGAACCGAAATATTTAAACTAATCAAAAGTTTTGTCTTTTTATATAAAGAATATTGCGGAAATTTCAATTCTACCACAAGTTTTATAACACTTTTCAAATTTACCATTAACGAATGACTATTTTCATAAATATCCTAAATTTATGATAAAATAACACTAAACTAATTTTCTAAATATTTACAAAAACATTTAAGCTCAAACCCACCCCTTAATACTAAAACCTAAACAAATATCACTAAAGCTTAAACCCAAATTCTAGTATATTTTGATTGGAGATATCTTTAAAAATGTTATTTAACTTGTAGTATTTAAAATATCTTTTTTTTTAAAAATATGTCTACAAATTGTGACATGGAGTTTGTCACCACTATTCATATAAACGCTATCTACATGTCACCACAAGCTAAATGAAAATATTTTGTACATAATGCAATAATATCATATGAGAAAATGATATTTTATTTAAGTAAAATTTGCTAAATATAGCTCACAATTTGAATTTAAATGTAAAAGTGTACCCTCAATTTAATGAAATACAAAGTAATTTTAAAATACTAGTAATATTACAATAAACCCCTTATGACCAAACAAAAAAGTGTACCCGTATGAAAAGATTTTTTTAGAAGCATGAAAGCTTTTTTGTACAGTATATCTTAAAAATAATTTATTATTTTTCATAAAAAAATATTTATATGAGAAAAAAAACTAAAATCATGTAACTATACACCTTTTGTAGATGATGTAAATTTAGATTTACTAAATTGAATTGCTTTCAACCTAGATGAATGAAAGTAGATTGAATCATGGTAGTCTTTTTGGTAACATATATTGTAGTATTGCTGGTAATTTTAGAGTTAAATTTTGAAATCTTAATTATTTTTATATTGTTTTAATTTGACTAATTTATGTTACTTATTATCTAATAACTTGATTTTAAAACACTTTCTAAGTTTCTTTTAAGTTTAAAGAAATATTTTTGCTTAGTTATTTGATTATATAGTTTTGGAAAACTTCATTGAAAACTTCTTGGGAAGTCTTCTAACATATAATGCAATACAAGACTTCTTAGAAAATTTCACAACAAAGTCTACAACCTTTTGTTTATTTTGATAGAATTTATGTTTCCCTCCTAATTATTAATTTAGGAATTTACTTTTTCCACGTAATACGAAGTCTTCCATAAGTTTTTCAGGAATTTTTCTTATGTATTAGTTATCAAAAATAAATAAATTTTATAAAACATATTTAGTAGGGAAAAATCCAAATCATGTAATTATAGACATTTCTAAATATGTAAAATTTAATTAACTTAAACTGAATTGCTTACAACATAGGTGTGTGAATTAGATTGAGTCATAATAGCTTCTCGTTTAGGGATCCGTAACAAATGTTATAGTATTGCTTGTATTTTTAGGGTTAGATTTTGAAATCTTAACTTTTATTTTTTTGACATATATATGTTTAATTTTCTGTATATTAAACATTTTATAAGTCAATATTAAGTTTAATTAAGTGTTTTGTTTTTGCTATTTAGCCAGTTATTTGATTTTAGGGTTTGGAAGACTTCTTAGAAGACTTCTTGCGAAGTTTTCCACGAAGTCTTTTAGTGCATTATTTTAGAAGACTTATTGGACGAATAATCAGTTTGGGTTTTAGAAGACTTCTTGGAAGTCTTCTGAACCGAAAATATTTGACCTAGTTAAATTTTTTGTTTCTTTATATGAAAAAATATTTTACAAATTCTGTTTTTTCCTATCAAATGGTTGTAACAAAAATGTAATGTTTCTCATTCTAGAACTCCACAACCTTTCTCTAATCGCTTTGAACTTGAAAACACCAAAATGTTAAATCTATTTTTTATATTTCTCATTAATTTATCTTGTTTTTCAATAAACAGTTCTCACCTTTCATTTCTTCGTAGGCAGACCTATAAATTTTGGATATGTACTTTTGTGTGTTTTTTTTGTCAATCATCCATTTAAACTAGATCAAACTTCTATGTGTTTTATGTGTTAGATTCTAAAAAATTATAGATTCAACCTTATATAATTGTTTGTTTATTATTTAAGCATAAGAAATTTAACTTTAAAGTTTTTTTATGTTTTAAAGCCATTTTAATGTTTTTGAATATACAAACTTTTTCAGATCTGAGTTGACTTTGGAAGACGTTTCAGAAGATATCTCGGAAGACTTCTTGAGAAGTCTTTAAATGCATTTTATGCTAGAAGACTTCTCATGAATTCTTCAGGAAGTCTTCTGAAGTCTTTTGTCCAAAGTGGTACAAATTTTGGATATGTATTTTTGTGTGTTTATATACTAGATTATAAAAATTATAGATTCAACCAATTGTGTCTGTTTTGTTTATTATTTAAGCATAAAAATTATTTTTGAAGTTTTTCTCTATTTGAAGCTATTTGAATGTTTTGAATATGCAATTTTTTTCGAATCTCAATTAGACTTTGGAAGACTTTTCCGAAGACTATTAGAAGACTCTCGGAAGACTTCTTGAAAAATTTCTTGGGAAATCTTCTAATGCATTTTATGCTAGAAGACTTCGCAAGAAGTCTTCCGAAGTCTTTTGCCCAAAGTGATACAAATGGATGATATCAAGTGGACTTCAAGCTTATAGATATCGAGGAATGATATCTAGCTCCATGTTTAGTAGTTTTGTTTGTGGTCTGTTTTATGATTTGTATGTGTATGGTTTTAGTTGCAAATTCTTTTGTAAACTTGAAAAGATGTTAAAGAAAAGAATTTGGTAAATTTGTTCATGTTTACAATATTACTTTGCCAAAGTACTTTACATTATTGAAGTTATTGACATTCGATCCACTTATAGTAAAACACAACAATACAAAAACTTAGTCAAATTTATTAAAATTAAGATAGAAGACTTCTTAAGAAAACTTAGTCAAATTCACAAAAGATAAAAATTGAATTTTAAGTAAAAGTTGAAATTTTAAATCTCATAAAAATTAATAATTATATATTATGTTCTAAGAAGACACATTAAACCACACGCCTTGGATATTTTGACGTTAATTAGCACTTTTTAAAATTAAAAAAACATACCTTAAAGTTACTTAACACTCTTGAAAATCTAACATTAAGACTTCTCCAGAAATCTTCTCTTAAAAGATTTCTTAAGAAGTCTTCTCGGATTAGCTAGAAGCATTACTAAACCTGAATGTTGTAACCTCATAATTTTCACCAATTAATTTATGATTTTCACTCATGAGCCTTAATATTGACTAATACATATGAATTAATAAGAAAATAGTAAAAATTCATTTTACGTGTTGAGAAAATTAAAGCTTAATAAAGATTGACGTAAAAAACTTCTTAGTAAGTATTCTCTAAAATTGCAAATTAACGAAGGAAGACTATTAAGAAGTATACTCTCCAGCAAACATCTTGAGAAGTTTTCTTTTGAAAACATTGGCTTACTTTTGAATTTGAAAAAATCTTAGAATTCGAAAGAAGACTTTTAGAGAAGATTTTTATGATAAGTTTGTTAGTTTTGCAAATGACCAAAGTAATGTAGATATTTGACTTTATCTTAGAAGACTTCTCTAGCAGTTTTCTTCTAAAAGACTTACGTTCACATGAAGTCTTTTCACTGTCGCGAGAAGTCTGCCTGAGTTATTGCAATTGATTATATTTGAATTTTTCAAAGAAGACTTCTCTAGAAGTCTTATGTTCTCTCGTAACCAAATGTTTGACCAAAAATCTGAAATAAAATTTGAGAAGACTTCTCAAGATATCTTCGCATTAATATTATTATTTTTACTATAAATTGTCAATTACAAAATTAGCTTACGCAGACTTCTTGTGATAGTGAGAAGATTTCATCTAACAGTAAAGAAGACTTCCTGAGAAGTCTTCTATAAAACGTTAAATTTCTGACAAATTTCTGTCAATTGCAAAACTAACATGTTTATCCGAGAAGACTTCTCTAGAAGTTTCCTCAGTTTTTTTGTTAATAAAGAAAGTTAGAAGACTTCCCTAGAAGTCTTCTACTAAGAACACACAAAATGTCAATTGCAAAAATAACATATGCATTGACCAGAAGACTTTTCTAAAGTTTTCTCGTTCGAGAAGACTTTTAGAAAAGTCTTCTTTGCAAACAAATCTGATTTTTTTTTGATTTCATACAAACTTGTGAGATATATTTCTTACCTTCTTTAAACACACAAAACTTCACCATGAAAGTGACTCACTCGTTAATGACCAATAATCATGAGCTTCAATGTCTCTATGAACCTTACAAAGTTCGAGATCAAAACCTTGGTTTTTTGGATGAATTTAAAGAGAAAATGAAAGAGATGTGATTTGTGTTCATAGGAAATGAGATATGAAGAGTAAAAATTGAATCTTTGGTGCATTGAAAGCTTCAAATTCGTGGTCCATGGTGGTTGGTGTAATTATGACAATCACAATTTTTTAAATACTTGATGAATATGATAAAGTAAAATATTCATTTTCGAAAAGGAAAAAGTAATGACATTTTCGTGAATAACTCTAACTTCCAAGGTGAATAATGCAAATCAATTTTTCTTTTAAAAAAACATTAGTTATTTATGGTGTTGAATCTAAATTTTAGGTTATAATTGAAAAACACTCATTTTTATTAGTAAAGTAAATTTTAAATATTTATACAGTTAAATTGGAAAATTTTGAAAGTTTTTATTTGAAAATATCCTGAATTTAAATTAAGTATTAAAAGTGTCATAATTGTTTTTTTTTTGCTAAGAAAAAAGAAATCATAATTGTTTTTTTTCTTGAAAATGCACTTTTTTCTATTCAAATCGACTAATTATCTTTGTTATGTTTTTTGATTAGTTAAATATATTAATAAGAGTTTTATTGAAAATTATAAAAGTTAATTAGCCATATATATACAAATGGAACCGGGAATTAACTAACTACCTCCACACGCTTACAAACCTTCACCTTATGTATATAATTATGTGAATTTCTGAAAAAGAGAGATGGCGTTAATAACAAAAATCTTGAGAGATTTTAGTTTTATTATTATAGTTACCTATTTAATTTGTAGGTTTGCAGTAAAGAGTATCTCCACCACATATTAGAAATGATGTTCACGTAATGAAAATGTTTTTGAAGATTTACTTGATTTACTTGATTTACTGGAAATTTACCGTTTGGATAACATTTATGTTAGTCGATATTATCTAAGTTATCTATCATCAATTGTAAATTTATTGTTAGATGTATTATTTTGGTGTAATTGCTAACCCATGTGTTAGAATAACATGAATTTATCATTTTACAAATACATGAATTAGTGTCCAATAAAACATAAATAATATAAGGTAACTAACAAAATATTGACTAACATAATGTTATTGAGATGGTACCTAAAATTGAAAATCAAGAACTATATGAAGTACAATAAAGCTAAATATATGTCTAAGTTGTTTGCTTACCGGGTAAAATTTATAGTTTAGATGTATTATGTTGGTGTATAGCTAACATGTGTGTGTTAGAAATTAACAAATTTATTATTTTAGAAACATACGAAATAGTATCCTCTAAAATATAAAGAGAAATTATCAAAAATACCACTTTCCTTGTACCACTTTTCAAAAATACCATAATCACTTTTACCCATAGTTTTTAAGAGGAAAAACACACACTTATAACACTTGGGTTAGTTAATCTAAGACTTAGGGTTTAGAGTTAAGAGGTGGTGTAGGGTTTAGTAATGTAAAAATTAAGATTCTAATTGATTTTAAAAAAAATTTGCCCCTTAAAAATGTGGTATTTTTGAAAATATCTCTTTAATGAAGGTAAAAATGAAAAGTGGTACAAAAAAAATGATATTTTTGAAAATTCCCCAAATATAAATAGTATTAGGTACCTAAAAAAATATCGACAAACATAAACGTTAACCAGGTGATACTTATAGGGGGAATTTAAAGTTTATCACTTTTGTTGTATCACTTTTCATTTTTACCTTTATTAAAGAGACATTTTCAAAAATACCATTTTTGTAAGAGGCAATTTTTTTTGTAAAATTAATTAAAATTCTAAAATTTACATTCCTAAACCCTACTCCCACATTACACCATCTCTTAACTTTAAACCTTAAGTCTTAAATTAATTAACCCAAGAGTTATAAGTGTGTTTTTTCCTCTTCAAAACAAAAGTAAAAATGATTAAGTTATTTTTGAAAAGTGGTACAAGGAAAATGGTATTTTTTGACAATTTCCCAAACTTATATCAACATTAGCTATTATATGAACACTCGCTTAAATAATATAAGTGGAAAAATCATATTAATATTGGTCTAAGTTGCTATATTAGTAGGCAAACTTACGGTTAGAGATGGCAATTGGGTTGTACCGACCCGCATAAGCCTGTCCCGCCGCGGTCTTTGGTTGACGCGGATCTTTGCGGTATTGGCCTGCGCGGGCCGCTGTCCCGAGAAGTGATGCCCAATCCCAACCCACGACTTGCACAGGCCCTTGGCGGGTCGGCCCGCGGGACGCGTATTGCTGGAACAAGCATCGTCACGTAGCCTCCATGAGTCCAGTCACAGCCTTTGGGTGCATATAGAACTAGCCAGCCTTCGTCACGTGTCCAGTGAACAAGCATCGCCAAAGCAATACTCTTTCCACTCTTAACAAGACCATCCAAGATAATCTGTTTCTTAGATTTCACACCAGCTTTACAGAACAAAGTAGACAAAGATTTAAAAAACCTAAGGTCTTACAAATCCTGGCCAAACTAACTAACAAGCCACTATTCTAAAACAATAACACCCAGATTTTGATGAGGCTGTATGCCAGAGAAGACAATGGTCGCTGCCTAAAACAAAACAAGAACCATTACACTCACAACCTGCATAAGAACTACAAGAGTGGGAAACAGAACAATCCAAGCTGGTATTGTAGACTGTAGTTTGACTTTAAAGAATATGATTAACTGCAGAGAATTTAACCTTAAAGAGCATAAAAAGTTGTAATAACACATGTAACAAAGCATGAAGTTAAAACTAAAACCGACAAACATATAATCAACAACAGAAGTCAACGTTATGACTTGGAGAATCAATCTTAACGCAGGCCTAGTTTCACATGATCTAAGCAAGCAAGTTTGATGCAATGATATAAAGAGGGTGGTTCTCTTGGCAACACCAAACTGTTCTTTCATCACTTAGCTCCATAAGCCGTAAAGTACTTCTAGTAAAACTAAAAAGCCTCCCAAATATCATTATAACATTAAGGAGAAAACTCACTTGACCAATCCATGAACTCAGGATCAGCATCTGGTAATTAAAATCCATATATCTGAAAATTAGAGAGAAACACACAACAGGACCAGATAAATAAGATCGGTTGCAACAGAACCAGTACGAAGGAACAGGAGGACAACATTCAAACAAAACATATAAGCAGAATTAACAACAAAAAGACAGATCAAAGAGAAACATAAGAACATCAGCTGAAGCTATAACAAACTTCTCGTAAGCCTTGTTCAATGAGTCCATAATGTTATCCATTACGGTTCCTTCCTACCACTTTCACAATCTGCTCACATCAAGTACCAATCAAATATAACAGTGTTGAGATTTCTAAGTTGTAAAACAATCGCAGAATCAAACAAGCAAGATCCCAGTAAAGATTAAAACTTTAGGCATTGAAACAAGAACCCTAAACACAAAAACTTTGAATTAGTTGGAGAAATCAAAATCCTAGGAAGAAAAATTCAACGCCGTAGCAATGGAAGCTTAAAGATTACATCTTTGTTACAAAGAACTTAACATGTTCGATTACTTCTGAAAATTGCCGGAGCTGAAACGGAGAGTCGGATGATAAGTGCATGGATCCACCAGGAAGCGGTTCCTCAATTTCCCGCAGGCTCATTTGGGCCCATCCCGCGCGAAGCCCAATTCCGCACAGTCCTTATCCCGCGAGGCCCGCTACAAAATCGGGCCTGGATGTGCATGCCCAATCCCGCCCCGCTCCAATGCTTCTCGGGCCTGGCCCGCGGGCAAGTAAAAACATTGCCATCTCTACTTACGGTTAGGTATATTACGATTGTGTATTCACTAAGACGTGTGTTAGATGTAGATGAATTAGTATGCGTAAAAACATATAATTTCAAATAATTTAAATAGAATCGGCTAACATAAATGTTATCCCGATGGTACATCAATCAAAATCAACTACTATATGAACACATATCGTAAAGGGAAAACTGCATAAAAACCCTTCAAAGTGGCACTCTTTGACACTTTAAATCTTAATGTTTTTTCACTAACATTTTAAATATTTAAAATGACATTTGTATCACAAAAGACATTCAAAGTAAAAATATGACCTGTTGAACAGGTAAAACCGGTAACTTGTCAGTTTTTTTTCAAAAAATAATTATTTAATTAATAAAATAAACCTTTTTAAGAAAAAAATCAAAAATATTTTTTGAAAAATCGGAAGATAAATAAAAATTCAGAAAAGTAAATAAATATTAACAAAAA
>CAJHQP010003669.1:0-64410 GCA_905132765.1 Moricandia arvensis
GGGTGTTGTTACTCATGACTTGAAAGTTCAAACTGCTAGCGACGGCCGTGTGACACTCATGATAAATTGATAATGAACATTCACACAAAATCAATGAAAAACAAGAAGCAAGCAACCAAGTATTCTAGAGTTTTAAGTTTAAAAACAATTACATGTTTGTTTCAAAAAAAAAAAATTACATGTTTCGAAAATGGTAAAAAGTAGTAGGAACCAGAAAAAAAAACTCTCGGTAAAGAAATGAAAGTCAAATTACAAAATTACACAACTTTCAAAGAGAAATTCTTATTTTTTTTAGTGAAAGAAATGTCCTTTTGAGTCAAACAGAATGGTCAACACAACACACTCTCTCACCCTTCAATGTCTTCCACTGTCTGTGTAGAAACAAAATTAAATTCCCACTTTACCCTTTTAATATGTTCAAATTCTGAACACATCCCACGTAGACAAGAAGACACAAATGGAAATCCCACTCACCAGTAATAATTTGTAACGAAATAAAAAGAGGAGGCTCAAGTGTATTGAAAGTTCTTGTAATGACGATTATTTTTCAAAATATTTATCTTTGTTACACAGTACTTTATTTTATAACCTTCATAATTGACTCACAATTAATATTTTTAAGCTAATGGTTGATACAACAGAACAAGAAAAACATGTATATAGATTATAAACTTAAATTAAGATCCAGTTCCAAGTAAAATAAATAAGCAGGAGCAGACAAGATAATGTCCGAAAACCACAAAGAAGCGCGTGAAGAAAACGCTCCAATGATGGGGAAGTGAGAGAGCCACAGTGTAACGTTTGTGTTCTCTCTCGTACGACGTGGGACTCTCTTCTTACACCTTTTGTTCCTTTCAAAAACCTTCTCTCTACCCACGCGCGTGTCTTTCAAACTTCTTCCTCTCCTCTTTTTCTTCTCCCTCGCTGTCTCTTTCTTCCAAAAAAAAAAAAATATCTCAGACACACATAAACAAAGAAAGACCGATCAGTGAAAGAAGAGGAGAGAAGACTAGAGTAAAGTGAATTACTCACAAAATGTCGTGGACTAGTGTTTAAACTCTTTTCACTTTGTACAATGTCGACTACGAACAACACTCCAACATCGGCGTCGTCTCATCAGCAACAAACGGAGACGGCGAACGATGGGTTAACGGCAGAGGAGATAACGGCGAAGGCTTTGAACAAGCGTTACGAAGGGTTGATGACGGTGAGAACCAAAGCAGTGAAAGGGAAAGGCGCGTGGTATTGGACACATCTGGAACCAATCCTCGTACGCAACACCGACACTGGTCTCCCCAAAGCCGTGAAACTCCGCTGCTCCTTATGCGACGCCGTTTTCTCCGCCTCTAACCCTTCTCGCACCGCCTCCGAGCATCTCAAACGCGGCACCTGTCCCAACTTCAACTCCTCCGTTTCCACCGTCCACCCTTCTCCTTCATCTTCTTCTCCTCTTCACCGGAAACGTAACTCCTCCGGCGCCGTCAACGTGACGCCGATAACAATCGTCGATCCTTCGAGATTCTGCGCCGCCGGAGAATTACAGTACTCGGGAGGGCACCACCAGCATTTGATGCTCTCCGGCGGGAAAGACGATTTGGCTCCGTTGGCTATGCTTGAAGACAGTGTCAAGAAGCTCAAGAGTCCCAAACCATCGCAGACGCAGTCTCTTACGAGATCGCAGATAGACTCGGCTTTGAACTCTCTCTCCGATTGGGTCTTCGAGTCTTGCGGTTCTGTCTCACTGTCGGGTCTGGAGCATCCAAAGTTTCGAGCTTTCCTGACGCAAGTCGGCTTACCGATCATCTCCAAGAGGGACTTCGCCACGACGAGACTCGACGCGAAGTACGAGGAAGCGAGAGCAGAGTCGGAATCGAGAATCCGTGACGCCATGTTCTTCCAAATCGCGTCGGAGGGATGGAGATCGAGAGAGGACAGTCTGGTGAGTTTGGTCGTGAATTTACCCAACGGGATGAGTTTATACAGGAGGGCGGTTCTGGTGAACGGAGGAGCTGTGCCGTCTAACTACGCGGAGGAGGTTTTGTTGGAGACGGTGAAGGGTATTTGTGGAAATTCACCTCAGAGGTGTGTTGGGGTGGTTTCGGACAAGTTCAAGAACAAAGCGCTTAGGAGTCTTGAGAGCCAGCATCAGTGGATGGTGAACCTGTCGTGTCAGTTCCAAGGGCTAAACAGTTTGATCAAAGACTTCGTCAAAGAGCTGCCTTTGTTCAAATCCGTCTCTCAAAACTGTGGGAGGCTCGCCAAGTTCATCAACAACACGGCGGTGATACGTAACGCACACTGTAAGTATCAGCTGCAAGAACACGGCGAAGCGATAATGCTGCGGTTGCCTTTACATTGTTGTAGTAGTAAGGCTTGTGATTTCGAGCCCTTGTTTAATCTTCTTGAGGATGTGTTGAGTTCCGCTAGAGCAATTCAGCTGGTAATGCATGATGAGGCTTGTAAAGCTGTTTTGATGGAGGATCACATGGCTAGGGAGGTTATAGAGATGGTTGGAGACCAAGGGTTTTGGAACGAGGTCGAGGCGGTTCACGCTTTGATCAAGCTTGTTAAAGAGATGGCTCGGAGAATAGAGGAAGAGAAGCTGCTTGTTGGGCAATGTCTCCCTCTATGGGACGAGCTAAGAGCTAAGATTAAAGATTGGGACTCTAAGTTTCACTTAGGGGAAGGACATGTTGATGAGATCGTTGAGAGAAGATTCAAGAAGTGTTATCACCCGGCTTGGGCTGCTGCATTCATACTAGACCCTCTTTACTTGATAAGAGATAGCACCGGGAAGTATCTTCCTCCGTTCAAATGTTTGTCACCGGAGCAAGAGAAAGATGTAGATAAGTTGATAACAAGGCTTGTGTCCAGAGACGAGGCACACATTGCCTTGATGGAGCTTATGAAATGGAGAACACAAGGGCTTGATCCTATGTATGCAAGGGCGGTTCAGATGAAAGAGCGTGACCCGGTTACTGGAAAGATGAGGATAGCTAATCCTCAAAGCAGTAGGCTTGTTTGGGAGACGTATCTTAGCGAGTTCAGGTCACTAGGGAAAGTTGCTGTAAGGCTCATTTTCCTCCATGCTACTACTTGTGGGTTCAAATGTAATTCATCTCTTTTGAAATGGGTTAGCTCTCATGGGAGGTCACATGCAGCTATAGATCGAGCTCAGAAGATGATCTTTATATCAGCTAATTCGAAGTTTGAAAGAAGAGATTTCTCTAATGAAGAGGATAGGGATGCAGAGTTACTAGCCATGGCTAATGGTGATGACAATTTGCTAAATGATGTTCTTGTTGACACATCCTCGGTGTGACAATTTTTCTAAATTTGAATCCTATGTTTTGATTAATTTGATTTCAGCTTAGTTTTTTCATTAGAATTTGTCATTTTGTAGGATTGTTTGGATTCTTTTCTTTCATTACTATTTTACAATTTACTATCATTAATATTAAATTTGTACTTGGTTCCAAAATGTTGATGGTGATTCAAAATTTTAAAGTTCTTAGTCTTGTAATCATACTAAGATCAATCATCTTCCCTTAAGACTGGTTCTAGTACTCTTTTATGGTCGATGAAACATTTTGTAGCTTTCAGTTTCTTGTCATAACCATGGATGTATCCGTTAGAAGTTAGAAACTCTAATTAATGACAGCTCTGGCTTCTTGTTCTGTTGGTACAAAGTTGTAATGATCCCTCTCGCTTTTTCATCTAAAATTCATATTCTTAATCATGACTTGAAAACATGTCTTTACTTTTCGAGAAAATGACTTAAACTTTTGAAAGTTTAATGTTCTTTCTTCATGATAACGTTTGTTGATGGCAATGGCAACAGATGTATACTTTTGCCATCTAGAGTTAGCTGAAGAACAAAACCCTGATTAGCGGGTTCTCTATCTCATTTCAACCCTGATTATGATTATGGTCACGATTATGATATCTAAGTAACTATCAATCTATTTTCTAACATTCAGAAGAACAAAAAAAATGTGGATCCCCACCCTTGAAAGCAAGTTCAGTGGGGAGGTTACTGTATCAAAATCATAGTCTTTGTTGGTGTATACAAGTTCATTTTGAAGCAGTGAATTGTCAAATTACAAAAGTTGGAGAACAATTCTTAAGCCCTACACCTTTAAATCATTAAATATTTGTTGAGATTCCAAACCTATCTACTGATGTTTATGGTTGAAGCTACTTATTACAGGCCTTGTTAATTACACATGGTTTATACAGCTATGAATAGTTTAAAAGGTAGATATCTTTCCTCTTTATTTCTATGAGCCAATGGTTTGTACTTTTGTGGGGTATTTCTAAAAAAGAAAATCTGTGACCCATGATTTATATTCTTGTAAATCATAACTTTGTCAATAGTACCATAATTTGAAATTTAGTGGCAAGATTTCATAAATGGACTGACCGGACAGCTAAAGTAAAATTACACAAATTAAGTAAAAACAGGGATAACAATAAAATAACAATTATTTGTGAATAGCAAAGAGAAATACAATTATTTAGATGCTATTTTTTCCATCTAAGCTATAGACAAATAGATAAGCCAAGTTTTGCACACAAAAAAGAAAGATGAGCCAAGTACCTCTTTTCACACACATACATAAATACATACATACATACATATATGCATATATTTACTACATTCTCAAGTACTGCTACATTTAAGAAGTATTTTCATGCTAATGCTTATTAACTAATCAATTTAAAAGTTGAATCTACATTGGCTATTGATTGAAGGGAAAATAGTTTCTGGCTCAATAATTTAACAAGGAATCATTTTTACTGGGTGGTAATTTTAACTATGCTGAACGAGGGGGAAGGGGACCCAAAATGTAGAAACCGATAATTATATTTACACCCCACAAATAGCAAAGTATACCACTTTTTGTTTTTATATACACTTTTTGTTTTTATATACACTTTATTATTTTTCTCCTTGTGTAACTTTGAACTTTCTAGCAGGCATTAGATTCACCTCAACTAACTCCTCGAACAATTGATCTTAAGAAGATCAAAACTTAAATTTAGACAATTAACGAAAAACAAAAATTAGAATACAAATATATTTCTTTTGACATCAGGGCTTACCTTTTTGCATGGAATTTCAAAAGAACTTTGGAAGATAAAGGCACTGACTCGCAGCTTAGCTATGGTTTTGTACAAAATTAATTTACTTTTAACCAAAATAATTTGCTTTCAAAAAAGTAAATGCTAACCTTTTTCTATAGACAAATAAAATATATGTATAATACCTAGTGAAAGTTATTGTAATGATCTCGTGAAAGAAAAAGACTAATTGTAATTATGTACTCATGTAATTACAAAAGTTATCGTAATTATTGGTTTGGTATTTTCACCATTTCGGTGGTGAGGCAGATTTTCCTGTCGGCAATGTTGACTTCCCACCAAATCTCTCTTAAGATTATATGAATGTGTACATGTATTTTTATTTATTTTTCTTTTGGGTTAAAAGTTTTTTTTTTGAAAAAGCTAAAAGGAATAAAGAACATGAAGAAAATAAGGTAAATGATTTACAAGAGGACAATAAATTTTAATTTGAAATAATCATTATACAAACATAAATAATGTTTTAGGGAAGCATAACGTTGTTTTAGGAAAATCTAAAGCTCTTTCCCCCAATTAACAAAATAGAGTTAAAAATACAATTGGTTTACATGCACCTGTTAATGCTTTTCGTATGCTACACTCTTAGTGCATATAAAATAATTTAGAAACAAATACTATAATGCACATTCTGCTTAGAATATGGTATTAGGTATGTTTTCATTAACGTATAGTATAACGTATGCTTTGCGTAAAAAAGAAACTAAAACAATCGAATAAAATACCTTTATGTTTATAAAATGTATTGCCTATGCAGTTGATTGCCCTATCAGATAACATACACATGGCAAGATCAGTGGCTCGGAGATCATTACGGTCGTGTGAGGTGGCAGCTATGATACTCCGGTGATCCACTGCCGTTGAAACTAGGTTGTTCCACTGGTCAAAATTCTGAATTATTTTCCTCGTGTCGTCTGTCAGGTGCAGTAAAACTGTATGATATAACATACTCTGAAGATGATGTTCTTCAACAAAACTGAACACGAGAGCTATTGCGGCCAACGAGAGCGATATGACGTTTCAAATGTGTTACTATAACACTTGATGAAGTAAACATTTATTTGGAAATCTAATACAATTTTTCATGTTGTGGATTACCTTTACTATAGTAATTGTTTTCAACAGAAAACATATTCTACTTAGTTTTTAAGTTCAAAAAACATATATTTTGTTCTATATTTCTTTTACAATGTCAAGTGTTCGATCGATACATTGAATTATAGCATGCATGTATTCTGGTATAAATATTTTTTTTTCACAAAACATCATAAATTAAACATTTGACTTACTATAGTGACCAAGCAAAGCAAAATTATTTAGGTCCTCTGATAATGTAAATCCAGAAATTTACCTTTTTTATAAAGCCACTAACATTATTTGGATTATGGAGAGAATACTTTATTATTTAACATGTCGGCATTTTGGAATAGATTGTAAATATTTTTTTTGATAATTCAAAAACCAACATCATAGCATAACTTTTCAATTAATCTGACAACGATAGTAGAGAACGATAATAGAACTTTGAAGATTTTCTACAATCTAAGGTTGAAAAACTTGAGGCAGACTCTTTAGCCAAAATTATATGTGTTTTTATAGGTATTTATATTTTGTAGATTGTTCTATTCTAACATGAATTCTCACATCATCTTTTGTTTGAAAAATAAAATAATTTTTTGATATAAAAAATATAAATTCACCAATAATTTTCTTTTAAATAATCCTTTTTGGTTACGATTTCGCGAGACCACAAAGTGAATGATAACACCCACATTTCCTACGCTAAAACATCATTTTAATTTTTGATTATTAAAGAAAATAATCATTAGAGAATATCAGTATTTTGTCCATAGATATATATTAGCAAACAACTATATGCTAAAACACTATCACAATGATTGCTTCTAAATGCACTATCTTGCTATTAATTTTAAATGGTTCGATAACTAACTGTCTATAACCACTCATTCGAATTAAAAGTGAAAGAAATTAATATTTAATAGTGCCATTGTTCCTTTACAAGTTCAAAGAAGAATCTACCTGTAGTTAGATTATTCCGTTGCTACCTGATTTCGAACTACAAAGTACCTACTTCCATTTTCATATAAGATCGTTGTTATCTTTTTGTTTGTTTGTGATATCAGTCAAAAAACATGCATGCATATCATTAACGATCGAGAGAGCCATGCAGTATTTACTTATAAGATATAAGATAAAAAATGTCAGTGTCTCACCAATCTTTTAAAATATAAAGCTAAGATGATTTTTTGACAAATGGAAATGTTCTGAAATCTTTTTTTTTTTACATTACGATCTTGAAGTTATGATTACAATTTTTATTGGTCATTTTAGGACACATCAGGGATTAGCTAACCATAGTTTTGTCGTAGTAGTTGATGAGAAACTATATACGACAAAGTCAAAGAAATATATATTAAATTATTAACTAATTATTTTTAATTCTTTAGCTATCAAATTTTATAACTCTATTATAAAGTTGATAGATTACAAATCAGGTACTCCCTCCGTTCCCGAAAGTAAGATTTTGTGGGAGTTTTTTTTGTTCCACAAAATAAGATTTTCTAGAATTTTAAGGTACTTTTATTAATTAGTGTTAATGAATTGTATACTTTCAAGAAACATTAATTAAAAATACTTAAACTGTTTAAATCTTATTGGTCAATAGTTATTGGAAACTGCATAATAGAAATAAATAATATAGTTAATCATAAACATTAATTATGTTCTTAATAAACGTGCAAATTCTAGAAAATCCTACTTTCAGGAACGGAGGGAGTATATAAGACAATGATTCCAGGCAGTGCTAGACATAGCTGTCATAAGGTCTGAACATTAATAAATTCGATTCAGTCTATGCAGGAGAATATTCTGTGCAGTGGTAGACATGGTTGTCATTAGGTCTGAGAAAATAAGATATGGTAGGTATGATATTGGTTTCCACATTCGTTGGATTGTGTGCAAACATATAATGAGGATTATAAAAACACTAAAAACATACTCAAGGTACTTGGAATAATCAGGTCTTGAAGAACTCTTGTGAACGCAATTGTTCTATTTTTACATATTTTAACTGATTTGGCAACTTAATTGCCGTGGTATTTATGAAATTTTAAAAATGAAATCATATTAATGGAGACTGAAAATAATGTAACTATGACTTTTGTTCGTATAATAGGTTATTCACAGTAATGAATTTAGTTACTATGGATTAGATTAAATTATATTACTTAGAAAGAGTGGTTATCATTCGTCATGATTCGAAATGAAAAATACATGTATCAAAGCATAATGATAAAAGAGAAGGTATGTCTCCAATCATGCATTTAAGAGATTTATATGAGTAACCCTAGATAAGCACGATCGAGCATGTGAAGAAATAATTTGCTCTAGGTTTCCTTTTGTTAAAGGAAATGATGAACCAAGACTATATAAGGGTCAATACATTATTTTTTTTGTTTTCTGTAATCATTAATCATATAATCAGAAAACATCATATGAATTTTGATTCGTTAAAAGACTTACACGTTCATCTCCATAGCAAATTCAAAATAAAAAAATTACCAAGAAATCAAATTATATGTTAGGACATTTTAAACAGTGTAATGTTACTGATGACCCTTTTCTTTTGGTTTCTTCTATGGATCCTTATCTTTTTGTTGCTTAGTTTTTTGATATATTGATCGATGGTCGTGACCCGAGTGGATATGTTGGGGGTGAAGGGTCCATATGCAGGGTTCATGATCAGGTTCTTTTGGTTACTCTTTATCTCACTTGACTACTACAAGTGATAGTAGAGTAGATTGGAGAAGAAGCCTAGTCAAGAGCTTGGTGTCAGTGACAGTAACAAAGAAGGAGATGAAAGCTGAAGAACAGCTCATCAGAGACTCTATTGATCCGAGAGCTAAAAATTAATATTTAAGTAACTGAATGATCAAATGAGAAGATCATGAGATAGAAAAATAACGATTTAGGGTGATTTACATAATCGAATTAAACATGACAAATAGCCAAAGATTTAGAAGTCAACTTCATGAGCTGCTTTACATTTTTTGCCGACAAACAATAAGTGTATACTTAGAGTCGATGATCTCATAATCTGATGATCTTTATCCTTTTCTTTCATGTCTTTTAACTTGGTTACAAATTAGAATGGGAGACCAGAGAACAAAGACTGGGATTGCGACTTGAGATCTTGATTCTCATATTTGAAGATCGTCTATAGATAACTCGTTTGCAGTCAGAAGCTTCAGTTTCTGTGAGACACAAGAGAAGAAAATTACTTTTAACTGAGAGGGCGATTCATAGTTTGTCAAATCTCGGTTTGTCAAGTATGTTTATGTGGCTTACCGTTATGAACTGTGGAGGATCGTCGAGGCTTGTAGATCCGAGGATTACTTCTCTTTTGAGTTTCGTGGTTAGTTTGTGGCACACTTTTAGCTGAAAGAAAAAATAGTATAGTAAGACGAGATCATCATACATCCTGATTCTATGGTTTGATTTTAATTCCAGATGTAAAAGCCTTTCTTCTTGGTCTGTTACCTCTGATCTTGTTGCTCCACCAACGATGAACACAAATATTCGTTGTCCCATCTTCTTGAAGTCACTAGACGAATGCCTCAACACCGAATCACTGCAACAATGAAAGAATCTTTAAGACACGTTTACATTGTAATTTTTCTGCTGCTTCGAAATGATGTGTGAAAGAAGTGGATTCTGCAAATGAACACATAGTTTTAGCTTCCTCTCAGGCTTCACTTAACGAAGTTTTTGGAAAATCGACGAACATCCCAGCTTACCTTTAGGTTATACTCATATTGGATTGATATTGGAATTGTTTTAAAAACCGTTTACCTTGAATATCCATCGTCTGAACCTCTTGGTTTAGCCCACGTTGGTGTGCGTCTTGATCTCATGGATTGAGCAGCTTGACCTTGACTACTACTTGCTGATGAAGAATGTGCCGTTGATCCGTGGAAACTTGGGCTTGGGTCGTTCATACATGGGAAATCCTCTTTTGGCAATTCTCCTTTGCTAAGTTTCTCGATGAGTTCCTGGCAAATTCCAGATATCAAAGAACAGTCAATACATGAGTCTTGCATTATGCTGACAATGAAGTTAGTGCCATATGCAGAATTTGAAGGCTAATTAACAAAGTAAACCTCAATCATGGGATAGAATCGAGATAACTGCCATGCTGCTTCCTCTTGACGCTCTTTCCTTACAGCTCGTTTCTTCTGCAGCCATTAACAAAGAGTGTTAATAAGATTCACATACTTTTCAATATATAGATAGGGAATTCAGAGAGAAGATGTTACCTTGTGAAGATCAAACTTCAAGGTGAAGGCTCCGGGGGTATTCTTTTTAGCATCAACCGCTGAACCAAGTAATCTCATATTATTAACAGCGCTCATGTCATCAGATGAGAGTTTTGCCAGCTAGAAAAAAAAAGAAAATAATAAAGCCTTAGATGGGGTGGATGGGAACCAAACAAAGATCTACATGCATTACATCCCCAAGTACCTTCATTAGATTTAACCCCTTTTCACCTTCAAACTTTTCAGGGTAAATTGTTGCGAGAATCATCAACAGGCGTAACTTGCCTTCACGACTTGCCTCCTGTACATGAGTATAAAAATAAATAAAGCTCGCAGCTCAAAATATTACAGTTAATCAACCACTATTAACTAGCAAACCTCTTGAGTACTCAAATATTTAATCACATCTTTCATCCCAGCATCACCAAAAACAAGGTCTTGTTCAAGTTGTCCAAGCTCCCGAAGTCCCTGCTCTCTGATAAGGTCGTTGATTTTCCTTGCAATCTGCAAAGATAAGAAAGAGTTACATGAATTCGTCGGTCAGATAAAAAAAAATCCATAGAAGCGACAGCTCTTCAGACATTAATCTTGTAAAATGTAGTTACTTGATGTGTATTAATAGAGAAACAGTGTGTAGCACTATTTAAAGATTGAAGGTTCGAATTAAGGATACAAACTAGAGGCATATCAATTTTGAAATGGAGGTGAACGCAAAAAAGAAAACAAAAGGGAGCGTTGCACATAACCACGGAAATACCTCTACATGGAGAGATAGTTTGTCAATTTGTTCACTGTATTGTGGCAATGCTTGAACCATCTTCTGCAAATCCCTCGTAGAAAGCTCCCCTCCATCTCTGAAAAATAAGAAACAAAGAAATTGATTAAAGAGAGAACAATCGAAGTACTTCTCCAATCAAATAAAGTATTCTAGGTACATCAACTCAGAGCTATGTCAGAGTATGATCAAACTGAATAACTAGAGGATAAACAGTAGGTAAAATCTGATTCCACTAATTCAGGGAAAGTTAAATATATGCTCTCTGGTTACATTTACTGCAAAGATAAAAGTAATACCCACCTCTTACCATGCTGAAGCTGAGCAGCTTTGTTTTTCGATAGGAAATTGGTCATCTTGTCATGCAATCTTTCACTAGCCTGATGAAAAACACAGGTCATTAGTGTTCACCTGTTCCATTATCAAAGAGAAATACAACTAGGCATCAGACCCACATCTGCTATATGTGCATGTCGAAGCTCTAGCCAAATAGGATCATGTTCCTCCAAGAGCACACCTTTCCTCTCTGGTTGCCCGCCTGACTTGCTTGGAATCTAAAACTAAAAGAACATCACACGGAGAATCCACGAAGAAAGCCACGAAAAAATCACATTAACTTATCAGCATAGAGTTGAACTTACCACATGTACATATTTGTTCCCTTCCATGTTCAGTAAATCATGGCACATAGCATCATAAGTCCACTCATGTATAATAGGAGAAATCTAGATATTCAAAACAAGCAAATGCTGCTAATCGTATAACACATTAACAAAATAACAAATGAAAGACCCATCAAATGCGAAAAACAGTTCTAAACCTGGTCTATGGATCTATCGAGGATGAGCAGCTCACACGTTTCAGTCTGCGGGAAGTTTTCAATCGACTGTTTATGTTTTGCTAGACAATTCCAGATTCCAGCTGCAAGTTTCGTGGGAATCAAATCGCGCAGAGTTGTCATTGTCGATGCGTCAAGTGACTTTGCAGCTCGGTATCGTACTGTTGGAAATTCCTGTGGAGTCCAAACTGAATTAGAAGAGTCATTCTCAGATAATAGTCACTAACTGTGAGAATAGTGATTGGTACCCGTAGTGAAGCAAAGACTGTGGCAATTCGAGAAGCCATCACATTTAAGCACGCATCACCTTTTCTAGAAGTTTCCTCATCACCGAAAAGATCCTCTAAAGCTCTTTCATGATCCGTGATGAAGCCCTGTATAAGTTGTTGTGACCATATGATGGAGAACAATATAAACACAGCTAAACTACAGGCACAAGAGATTCGGAATGATCATACCTGGCTGTCGATGGCAAAAAATTCCAAGTTCATCTGCAAAATGAACATCAAATAATAAGTTATCCATGTGGATGCTATCAGGGCTCTGTAAACACATACACAATATTCACTAGATTGAAAAGCAACAATCAGTTTACAATAGGAAGTAGGGAGTTTTGCAATATACACCTCTCTTAATGCTCCAATCCGAGGCAATACACTCGAATCTTTCTTGATGTGTCCAACCAGCTCCTTAGAAACTGGCGAACTAAAGAAAACAAATGCCCTTCACAGATGCAGAGGAATAAAGAAGAGAATCAGTGTCTTGAAGAAAATGTCTTTGGGATAGATCCGATAATAAGAGGGAATGATTTCCATACTTCTTGTACAATGGCGATTTCCCAGACATGTCTGACAAGAACATGATGACGCTGATGAAACAGAATAAAAAAGTAATATAAGAGGAAATATTGAATGTCACATGTTGGAACGCAGCTAAGGAACATCGAAGATATATTACTTCTCTTTAGTTGGCTGGATGAAGTAAATGGCATCCATTGAAGGTAGAGGTTGTCTTCGTCTAAATATGTCTTCAACCACTACATAGAAATCATAGCTTACACCAATTAAGTAAAGCACCATATAGAACTAGAATTCTTACAAAAAAAAAACTTCATTCTCACATGAAACTCCTTCTTGCGTGATATCAGCCATTTTGCAGGCACACGACATGATCTTGACAGTGAGTTTGTCCATGATTAGTACCTACAATGCAAACAAAAAAACATTGCAGAAAAATAGGTATCAAGTCAACCATAAAGCCAATAACATAATCTTGTCAGCCAACGGTGACGAAGACGTAAAAATACCTTCCAGGTGGATTTTGAGCTCCCAGTCTTCGCAGATCTAAGCATCTCATACAGGAGTCCTGGAAAATAACAAAATGTAAAAGGATCAGAAACACTGCCAAAAATATGGAGAAAGAAAAACTAAAGCGACTTGAGAGCAAACGAACAGTTGCAGCAACCAAAGCCTCAGGGATTATAGATCCAAGAATGCAAGATATGAACCACACTGCATATAACTCTACAAAGTAACTACAATCAAAATCCACGACCTTCTTCCCAAAGCTTTTTTCTGAAACATAAGAAATATACCATACGTTTGTCCTCATATAACATAATCAATCCTTTCATCGTCACCATCACAAACATTTTTATCTCCAGTGACTTGCCTCGTTAAACAACCATGCGGTTCAATTATAAGTAGATTCACAATTCGATACAACTCGCAGATCCACCACCAAGCATAGTACCAATTCATAAACCTCATCTTAAACTTAAACTCTAACATTTTAGCACAATCCAGTAATTTACAAGCAACAAATGTCCCAATGTTTCGTCATAAAAATAATTGTCTCAATGCAATTCCACTACTACAAGTATCTCCTTGGGCAAACCACAAAAGAACCGCACAAAATGTAGAGTTAATCAACACGACTAAATATGGCAACTCGACAACCAGAAATAGACAACGTAAATCCAGACAAAAGTCAATACCGAATCAACGGGAGTCAAAAACAGCAGATCAAATAAATAAATATATATATATATAGAGAGAGAGAGAGAGAACTCACGTTCACGTGTAAGCTGCCGGAAGTTTTTGTAGTCGCCAGCCTGAGACGACGAATCGGAATCTGAGTACGACATAGCTCCGATCCCCACCACCTTCTCACTGATAAGAATCTATATTCGATCGACGATTCGAACAACAGATTGACTAGAGAGAGAGATTGAAGATCGCGAACTAATCAAAATATAGACAATGATAAATGACAGAGACAAAGACCGACGATGAAGAGAAGACCGTGATTAAAATTATTTTAACTAAAATTCTCTCTTTCTCGAAAACCGCGGTTGCTGGTGAAGATAAAGTTTAGACCGTGTTGACCCGAACCGGCGGTTTGAATCGGTTAAACCGAAGTTTCGATTTAGACCGGGTCTTTTGTAGTTAACGTTTCGCGCGTTTCTAATCAATTCACCAACATGCCCCCCCCCCCTCCTCCCAAATCGCTGTTGCTTATTTTGACGAGACCGTTGACAAAGGTTTTGTGGACTAATTTAATTGAAGCTTATTTAAAAGCCAAAACCTTTATCTTCGGTGTAGACTGGGCTTTTACTTCCTGTAACCTCTATTTGGGCTGAGATATGGGCCAATTCGTCTTTGATAAGACCTGGGCAAGAACAAGATGAAGCCCAATACTCTTATTACTCGCCAGATCAGGTCGAGTCAGTAGGTCATTGTAACAGCGCGTCATGTCATCATTTTCCACTGGATAACACACATAACTTTTAATTATTATCTTCTACATGTTATCTTTATCGCAGGTTTTGATAGGTTTTTTAATGGAGAGGGGATCCACTTTTATTTAAGAAAAGACGGTTCTTCTAGATTATTTTCATTGTTTGCAGGTCTACCAACACGTAACGGTCTGCAATTAGTGCATTTTTAATTTTCTTTTTTTCAGACAAAAAATTTAAAAAAAAAATCTTTTAAAAAACCCTCATGCGATAAAGATGGTCTTAGCAATATGAAACAAAGAAAAAAGAGAGAATTTACTTGCATAACAGAGAGAATTTTACCCTGTTACGGTTAGTTCAAAGACGAAGAGGAAACTTCTCCATTGTTTATATCAATAATCCAATTACTTGAAATGTATTTTGAAGATAATCTCGTAGTACTTTTTCCGATGTGTTTAGATATTAGTGGTGTGATTATTACCAAAACTCTATTGAATCTAATGCATGTTTGAGGGTTTAAATCCCTTCCGAACATTGAAAACAAAGTTTAGGTAAACAATCTCGTAACACCGAATTATGCCATAGAGTTCGCCCTAGATAAAAGCTCTCTGACACGTTTCTCGAGGTGCCGCTTCTGAGCTTGTTTTCACCGACGCCGGCGGCGTTGAGCTCGCCGGCGTCACCGTTGGTCTCTGCGTCCACTCACCGGCCTTGTTTCTGCGTTTTGCTTCATGTCTTTCTCGGTCTTCTGCGTTTGTCCTCTCGCCGGACTCCACCTGGTTCTCCTCCTCGTTACCACTTCCTCCGGCCAGTTGACAGTCGTCGTTCTCATCACCTCCTCTACTTCTCCTCTCGCCGTCGTCAACCCTCTCGTTCCTAGTTTCAGCGCCGCCTCTATAGTTATCCTCGCCGTCGCCAACTCACCCGCTTCTCATGTCGATGCCACCAGGTCCACCTCTCCTACCCTTCTCCTCAACACTGCTACTCTTTGTGCCAGAGGAAATCCCAGATCTGCGTTCTTCTTCTTACCGGTTGCACCTCCACCTCTCCGCGCCGTCTCAGAGAACAATGACTCATGGCGGAGCTGGCTCTGCTCTTTCATCAACCTATTTTTGCTTCGCCTGGTACCCAATCCTCTCACCTCCGATGTCTCCGGTGAATTAACATCACCATCAACTGACGAGTCCCGTTCATCGTCCGGCGGGCTGCGCTTCACCTCCAACGTTCAACTCAGGTTGACATCGTGGACTTTGGTTTGGCTCTCCTCAGAGCTGAATTTATCTCAAAGATTCCATAACGTATGCCTCAGTGACGTGTTGATATCTTTGGTTTGGTATATTGGTTTCTCTGATGAATCGTTTATGGATCTTGCTTTGGAGTATCCTTTTACTGCAGTATGCAGTCCTTTTGCAGTCTTATGCAGCCCCTTTACTGTTTTATGCAGTTTCACATTTGTGATATTCAAATCCTTCTGTGTTCAACTATGGCAGCTTGATGGATCAATGTCTCACATTTTCATTCATCTCGTGGATCCGGGTTTATCGGATTTCTATTATCCAGGTTCCCTCTTTAAGGAACTAGTTTTTCTCCTAATTTCATCAGCTACTTTATGTGGTTTTGATGCATGGAGTTTAATGTTAAAGATTAGAGATACTTCAAGTACTGAAGTTCTAATCAAAGGCTCTTTAGCCATGCTAAAGATTGTTAATTGTGCACTTGATGCTGTTTCAATCTCGGGATGCATATCACTGTGTGTGGTCTTTAATTCCGAAGGCATCGTCTCACTTTTCAACTCGATGGTCGTTGAGTTTAGAAGACTTCTTTACGTCATTAGTTGTTTATGTGTGGTGTTTGCCCCTATCTTTATATGTTGTATTTGCTTCCTTGTAATGGTTGTTTCTTTGGCCAAGATGGCTATGTTTTCATGTGCTGTAAACACTTTCTCCGGTTATGGAGAGTAACAATCTATAAATTGAGGTTTGACCAAAAAAAAAAGGTAAACAATCTCTTATGTTCCTGTGTTTTTTGATTTCTCAATCACATACAAACACAAACGAATCGATTAGATCAAAAGGACGAACCTAAAATCAACCTATAATCAAGTGAAATAAGATCACACTCGGTAACTAAGTCTTAATGCTATTAGGTCAAAATTACTTGAAGCTATTTCACATTAATGATTCAACATTTTAAAGATTAATGTTGGTGTTGAGATTTCCACGACCTTTTAAACCTATCACACTAACCACACGGACCCCTCACTTTTACCAAGCCTAAATCTTAAGATTCTAACTAGAAAATGTGTTTCATATGTGTCTATGTAACCAGTAACGACAACCATTAGATGTCACTGTGAACTACATGTAATCAGCCAGCTCCAAGAATACAAAGCTAACGAGAAAACGCCAATATTTTACTTTATTAGACTTCTTTTCTTGACTCAGTTTGACAACAGCCCAACAAAATAATCATTGTAAACATTATTTAAATAGAACCAGTTTTAAATATTCACTTGCAAAGGTCATTCCAGGTTTTTTTTTAATTACAAGCTCGCAAGACAAAACAAAAACCCACCAATTTTATAACTCCTTAATCAACGTAAATTAAACTCCTAATGGGCTACAAATGCTTATTAAACTCTTGTCGTTTTTATTACATTCTTTTACCACACGGTCTTCAACCACTTCTTCCTCGTCGCTGCCGCAATGCTTGCAAACCACCTTGCACTTAACTACACTACCATACACATAAAAACCAGGTTGAACCATCGCTCGAATCACACTCTTATACCGGTCCCCACCGGTTTCCTCCATGTAAATTGGATCAAACCGGTCATCTTTCTCCACGCGAAAAATCTGCAAACCCGGGTTCACCGAGTTAGCTAATAGATGAACCAACCAAACACTCTTCGACGCACCAAAGAAAGCCTACAATGGAAAAAAAAAACAGTTCAATTGGTTTTTCATAAACCAAAACCAAATCCAAATCCATTAAACCGTTCGGTTAAATACTTTACCTGTAAAAGCGGTTCAGGCCACGCTCTGTTCCAGCAAAGCATCGAAACGACGTCGCTCATTTTCCGGTCACAGAACCTGCTAAACTCCTCAGAGAAATGCTTCGTTCCTCTGCTCAAAACCTCGTCCCACGTGAGCTCCATCAAGACATTGAACGAAGCGTAGTTGGACTCGCAACGATCAATCGGGTTCAAAATCCGGGTCGACCCGTTTTTCTGAAACCCGGAAGCTTCAAAATCCTCAAAAAACGCTCTGCTCAGGATCGCTTCGAGGTAAAAGATCAGACTTTTAGGGTTCTTCGCGAAAGAGTTGATCTTTACATCGAAAGGCTGTAGAAGGAGAGAGAGTCTCTCGTAGACTTTCCCACCGACGGTACGTAGCTGCGAGGCGAGAGCTCTGCTCAACCCCCTGATCGAAGAACGAGATTCCGACACCGATACGAGGAACTGCTGGATGATCCTGTCGTTAAACGCGTCTTTTCGGACAGGGACACTCTGTTTCTTGTTGTTGTTGCTACTACACTCGTCGAGGCCAGATTTGAGGTTGTGGCAGTAAATCTCGAGCTTGTTGAGCTTCTTCTCGAGCTCTGTCATTGACGTTTTCAACCGAGAAGCTTCTACGACGGCGTCTTCTTTCTTCTTCGTGGCTTGGATCAGTTTGTGAGAAAGCTCCGCCACGGCTAACCGCCACTGCTCTTCTCTGGAAGCGTCTAGGGCTGCGGAGGAGGAGGAGGAGGAAGAACGCGGCGGAAGCGCTGAGGTGGAAGAGGGTTTGGGGCTTTTCCGTGTGAGTGATTGGAAGATGGATTTGATTATGAGGTTGGGGCTGGAGATGAAGGAAGGGTTGTTGTTGTGGTGGTGGGTTTCGAGAGGCACGACGGAGAATTTGTCTCGGTGAGAGTGGTGAGGCCGACACTTGTTGCAGGAGACTGCTCCTCTGTCGTCGTCCACGTCATGTCTTTTTCTAGTTCCGTTGTGGTGGAGAGGCGTTAGAGTGTGTTGGTAGTTGTTGTTGTCATTGTTATTGCGCCGTTGGTGACGGTGGTGGCTTGGAGTGGCGGAAGAACCGCCGTCGCTGCTTGGTGTTGCTCTGTTTTTGTATTTTTCTTCATGGAAGTCGTCTTCTTCGCATTCTGGAATCTGAATGAACAGAGAGAAGTTATAAAAATGTATAAAAACGTAATCTTTCTTTCGTATGCTCTGTAAAGGAGGAATCTTTCGATTTGAAGAATTCTAAAGTGCCACGATATGAAGTTCTGATGGAATCATTGAGATCAAAATGATGAGACTTTTGACGAAAAGGTTCACAGAACAGTTTCTTCCTACTTTTTCTTGGACCTGAAATATAATTGTCTGTAACTTTCTCAGGAAAACAGACAAGAACAAGAGCATTCGAGCTAAACCATATCAATTCCGCAATTTTTGAAATATTAGAAGGGAAAACACACACTTTTTGTCACAGAGCAAGACAAAACAAAACAAAGTTAAGGTCTGTGTATAGAAGAGGGATTCGAGTTAGACTTACGGGAGTGAAATGAAGAGATGGGTGAAGAGATGGAACAGGGGATTTGGAAGGAGAAGACGAAGATGAAGGAGCCATTTTTTTTCTCTACTCTTTTTTTTTTTGTTGGCTTTAAACCTCACTTTTATATATATATACACCACCCACTACATGAGTCTCATGATAATATATAAAAATTCAAGTCAATTTGTTATTGAAGCACTAGAATAATAGTAGAATGATGATCCTTTTTTTGGTGTTGAGGCGGTAAGCTAAGTCAAATATTAGATTTGTTTCCATCTTTGTTGAAGCTAAAACCAAGACTTAGACCAGGCTCTATAATAGACATGTTTTGTTGTCATCGCTCTGAAGATGTTGTTTCTTTGTATATACATTTGAATTCCCCTAATATTCAACACTATATTCATTAAGATCACACATCGATCCGTCAGTTTAGTCATATACAATTAGTTCAACGCTATAAAGCTTCCTAGTTTTTTTTGTTTAGCTTTGCAGGTTTTCATAAACACTTATTCTAATGTTACTTTTCATGAGTTACTTTTTTCCCAAGCTTTTTCAATTTAGGATGGTAAAAATTATATAGATGTACGTGTGTATTGTGTTTGTGTGTATATATGAAATGTAATGATTGTAGTTTCCTTGGATATGTAAAAGGGCTGTATAAATTTTTTCTCTTTTCATGTTCTCTCGCTGTCTATGAAATCATCTCAGCAGCTTGTCATAATTTCTTATGAAACAGACTACATAGTTTTGCTAAAAGCTATTAACATCTAGAGGTAAAGTTGGTCTTCAATCGAATTTATGGTTTTTGAAATTATAGTGTGATTTTATTTGTTTTATCAGAATAATCAATTATCTAATCTAGTCCACTTTCTAATTACCTGAATATTCGGTTTTGGATTGCTGAAAGATTTTATAATTTAAATCAGAAAACTGTTTCGTTTTGTACAAAAAAAATAAAAATTTTAAAATAATATAAAATAATAATATGTATTACAAAATATGTACTTAAAAAAACTCTAATAACTTAAATAATCGATTTAATAATGAAAATATTGTAAAATTTACATAAAATATAATAATTTTCTATTTATGTGCATATAAGGAATTTGATATCTGTTTTTGTTTCTAAAAATATTGATAGTTATTATTTTTTAGTTTTTTAGAGATATTACATATTAATATTTTTTTGTTTTATAAAATTATAGATATTTGGATTTATCAGTTCAAATCAAAATAGATAACAAATTAAATTAAATTTTACGAATATTTTATTCAGTCCTATTAATATTTGCACATATAGCAGAAGAACAAAAAAATGTTGTTGCAGGAATAACAACTACTCATACTCACATAGAGGTTAATGTCAAACACATCTCGAAATAATATCTAAGTCATAAGTTTACTCAGTAAGTACTTTCATTTCATTTCCATAGCTTGGTAAACACATCCTTGAAATCATACAAATACAAACAAAAGTATACATACGTGATACATGTGTATATTTACGGGTGTAACGACAACCCCCGTCAGAAAAAAAAGAGAGAGGGAGAGGTGTTCTTTTTCCCTTTTAATCTTTTCCTTTTTTTCATATAAAGTGTACAAAACAATTCGCTATATTATTGAAATGCATATTGCGTTATATTTGATGTTTGCAAGTTTTGGTTTGTATTCTAATTCTGCCTCTACTCTATTTTGAAATGGTTTTGCAAGATTTAGAGATGTGGTTGTGGTTGGTAAGCGTAAAACACTACATTATGATTGATCCAGAGAGTAAATTTTAGTGGCAGTGGATAAGATATAAAAATGAAAATAGACTTTACAATGTCTACCAGTTTTTTCCATTACTTCTTGTACAAAAACATATGATTACATTTAAGAAAAATACTTGGTTTTGAAACTTCAACTAGTTACTTTATGTTATACTATCCATGTTTACCGCCCATTCACCATTTTGATTAACTTCCGCCATTATGTGATCCTTGGAAAATTGTTTTAAGATACTAAAGAATTTAGTTATGCAGTTCAATAATTCATTAGATCCTGTGAATGTGAAAGAAAAAAAAACATAGACATCAAATTGCTTAAAATGAGAGAAATGAAAGTGTGTATTTATTATTTGTTGCTTAGTAATAAATATAGAGAAGGGGGAATTGTCACATTAAATACTGAGTGAGAAGAAAGCAGGCATCAAATGCAAATCCAGCTAACTCATTTATGAGATTGGTTGACCCACATTACCAAACAAAAACATATTTTGGCCTATGACATGTTAGATTTGTGTGCCTTATTCATTGGTTCTTTGCAGCTCCCACACTTTAACTCACATTCTATAATTCATGTGATTGTGGTTTTGAAATTAATAAACAAGCATGAGAACTGAGGAAGGAAGCAAAGGTTGTGTCAATTTGAGTAATGAAATTTTAAGCATTCTTGGGTGATATATTGTGTAAAAGCTAGCTAATACAAAACAAAAATAAAAACAAGGGGCATGTGATAAGGTAATAAATGGGACAATGAGAGGGCAAGATCGTCCAAAATGTAATAAATTTTGAAGAGGTTTTTGGTTTTTGGTTTTGGGTTCTGAAAGTTGGCTGACCTTGCGTGACATGTCCATATTCACCGGTTGGATCATGTGCACGTGACGCCTCTTTACATGCTTTCTCATTAATTTTCTCCATTTTTTCTTATTTCCATCAGTATTTTCTTCATTTAAATTAAATATGATAAATATCACTGATCGCATTAAACTGGTCAGACCGCTCAGGATCCGGACAGCCCAACACCGCAGGGAACTTCGGATGACGACAAATGCCAATCGTCATCTGTTTTTCTCCCATGTTCATATCTTCCCAACGTACGTTGTTAAAAAAACATTAAACTTTTTATTTCTTCGCTTTTGAATTATTGAAATAGATATTTGAATAAAACCAAAGAAATATCCATTGAAAAGCCTCTTTCAGTTTTAAGTAGTTGGGTTTTAGATTACTAATTCCCGGCTATTATATTTGATTAGTTGGGTTTGGGTTGATAGATCAAGTTTTAGGCGTTAAGGGTCCAAAGAAGCATATATGGGGATGCAATAACCCAAAACTAACATTTGGAGGTTTGTTGAAAAGTTAAAACCGGAAATGGTTTAGTTTTTCCTCTTGCAAGTCATGGAGAAGAGTTCTGTTCTAATGTGATGGGCTGAAGCAATCCTAAAAGAACTGTTCTTGAGCCCAATCAGATCACTGAGATTTTAGTGATCACGTTATTGCTATATGAGTCAGGTGAATATCTTCAATGGCTCGGTTCTTAGTAAATGCTATTTGACCCAATGGATCACTTTTTAACAGCTTGTATGGTTAATGGGCCTGATTTAATGGGCCTTAGATCTAGATATGTCGTATCGACACTTGTTGTTTCGTTTAAAAGTTTGCAAACGCCACCACACATACTCCGATCTCAATTTCGCTGTACAGAGAAAAAGCTTGATTCCAAAAGAGAGAAAAGGAGACAAACCCGACCCGACAACCCGAAAAAATGGGCAAAGATGGTCTGAGCGACGACCAGGTCTCATCAATGAAGGAGGCTTTCATGCTCTTCGACACCGACGGCGACGGCAAAATCGCTCCTTCTGAGCTGGGGATCCTGATGCGATCCCTCGGCGGGAACCCGACCCAAGCCCAGCTCAAATCAATCACCGCCTCCGAAAACCTAACCGCTCCGTTCGATTTCAACCGATTCCTGGATCTCATGGCGAAACACCTGAAGACGGAGCCTTTCGATCGCCAGCTCCGCGACGCCTTCAAGGTGCTCGACAAGGAAGGGACTGGGTTCGTGGCCGTGGCGGATCTGAGGCATATCTTGACCAGTATCGGTGAGAAGCTGGAGCCTAATGAGTTCGATGAGTGGATCAAGGAGGTGGATGTTGGATCCGATGGGAAGATCCGGTATGAGGATTTCATTGCCAGGATGGTCGCTAAGTGAGAGATCTAATCTGAATAGCCCCTTTGTCTCAAAGTTTGAATTTTGAAATAAGAATTTTTATTTTGTTTTTTACTAACTTTATTGTTCTTCAATGTTTGTTTCCTTTTCCAGTGAAAGATGTTTGTGTGGTTGGTTGTGATTCCTACTTTTTGTTATTCTAAGTACTTTGATCCCTCTGTTTTTTAACGTAAAGCTTCACTCTTTATGCCGTTATAATTCGTTGGTCTTGGATCATGGAATCTAATCGAGTCTGATAGTTTTGGTTTTCATGTTCTGCATCATAACCATCCAATGAAAGCTGATAGGTTTGGTTGACACGTCTCAAGTAGAACATAGCTGAAGCGGACATCAGGTTAGCTTGATCAACAATGAAGGCAAAACTTAAGTCTTGTCGTTGAAGAGGTGTAGTTTCGCAGATAAGAGCTATTTCGCTAAGAGTCGCATGGTTATAATGCTTACTAACTCAACTATTTTGCAAAGTAAACAAACCACTGATTACATATGAAAGGTCCATCGTCTTTTCTTTTAATTATTTGGTTGAAATGAATTATGCAGTCCTTATCTTCCTTGTAAATTCCTAATCCGTGTTTTAGGTTAGCTTTTACTGAACTGCTTTAACGAATATATTTTTTTAATAGAACTATGAGCTTACTTTGTTCTTAAGTCTCAGCTTACCTATTGTTGATTCAATGTGTATCAACAACACGTTTGTTGTTACATATTTGATATAATAACTTACAAGACCTTAGTGTTTTGGTCAGAAACTTTTAATAGAGGCAGCTGCTTTTTGCTTTTTGAAAACATCGTATGCGGGTGAAAGCAGCTTCCTGGGTTCATACTTCGATAATTATATAATACAAGAGCTCGGTTTTTGGTTAGAAGAACTTATAATCGTCTCTAGCACATTCTCTCTGTTCTCGTCTTATCAATAATGGCAGGTCGTTTCTCTGTTTCATTGCCATCTGATCAACTGCTGAAAAATGTTTCCCAGTTCTTATGCTTCCCAGAGAGTTGCATTCATAACCTAGAAGATAATCTTGAGGCTATACAGAAAGACATGGAAGAACTCAACGCAAGACAAGCTGCTGTGTGGAGAAGGGTCGAGAGGGAAGAGGAAACTAAAGGTCATCAACGGCTTGCAGAAGTCAAGGTATGGCTTAAAAATGTTGATAGTGTCTGTAGGCAAGTTAGTTATCTGCTTGGTAGTAGAACCACTGAACTTGAAAGGTTATCTCTTAGTGGGTTATGTTTTGAGAAGTTAAGATCAAGTTATAGTTATGGAAAAAGGATGTCCCTGGTGTCGAAAAAGGTTAACGATCTCAAATCTAAGGGGGATTTTCGAGTTGTGGTTGAGCCAACTACAACGGCTACAAAGGAAGAGAGGCTGTACCGATCCAGACCGACTATAGTTAGTCGGGAAACAATTCTCAGGAGGGCTTTGAACAACCTCATGGGTGGTGAACCCGGGATTATAGGTCTGTATGGTGTTGGTGGCGTAGGTAAGTCAACTATTCTCCGAGAGATCAACAACAGGATCAGTGGCAGATTTGACTTTGTATTTTGGATTGTTGTGTCTAAACATTTGTGTATCAAGAAGATTCAAGAAGAGATTGGTGAGAAGCTAGGCTTTCATGGGGAAGAGTGGAACCAAAAAGAGGAAAACCAGAAGGCTAATGATATACACAACTTCTTGAAGAAGAAGAGATTTGTGTTGTTACTTGACGATGTATGGACGCAAGTAGATCTAACAAAGATCGGTGTCCCCTTCCCTACAAGGGAAAACAAATGCAAGATAGCATTCACCACTCGCTCTCGAGATGTGTGTTTGCAGATGGGGGTTGATGACCCGATTGAAGTCCCATTCCTGGCTGAGAATGATGCGTGGGACTTGTTTGAGATCAAAGTTAGAGAAAGAACGTTAGGAAACTGCTCCGAGATTCTAAAGCTCGCAAGAAAAGTTGCTGAAAAGTGTCAGGGTTCACCACTTGCGTTGAATGTTCTTGGAGCGACCATGTCTTACAAGACGACAGTGCAGGAATGGAATGATGCGCTAGACGTTTTGACTTCATATGCCACAGAGTTTTCAAGCACTGAAGATGAAGTTCTTCGAATTTCGAAATATTGCTGTGACAATTTGAAGGTGGGAGAGGTTAAGTCTTGCCTCCAATATTGCGCTCTGTTTCCTCCATCTTATACACTGAGTAAAGATCACTTGATAGAATGTTGGGAAAGCGAGGGATTCATTGGTGAATACGACCAAGGCTACAAAGTTATAAACAAACTTGTTCGTGCTTGTTTGTTAATGGAGGATGATGACAATGACAAGTTTGTGAAAATGCATGATCTGGTTCGTGAAGTGGCTTTGTGGTCAGCATCTGATGATGGGAAACAGAAGGAGATATGTGTTGTGCAAGCCGGTTTGGGGTTACGTGAAGTACCACGGGTCAAAGACTGGAGTACTATGAGAAGAATGTCACTGATGAATAATGAGATTGAAGAGATATCAGGCAGTCACGAGTGCCCCCATCTTACTACTCTCTTTCTCCAACACAACCACAACTTGAGGCATGTCTCTGGTGAGTTCTTTCGGTATATGCCAAAGCTAGCTGTGTTGAATATGTCGTTTAACCAACTCAAAGAACTTCCGAAGCAGATACTAGATTTGTTGTCCTTGCAATATCTCAACTTGTCACAAACAGATATAGAGCGGTTGCCGGATGGTCTAGGAAGGTTGAAACGTCTAAAACATCTCAATTTGGAGATGACTAAGAGACTTGAGAGTATTGATGGTATTATAGATGTATCAAGTTTGGTGGTATTGAGGCTACTACATTCGAAGTTTTGCCTCGATGTTAGTAAAGTCGAGGAGCTACAACGCTTGGAACGACTTGAAAGCTTAACCATAGACATCTCCGCGAGTTCAGCTTTGGAGGAACTGTTCAGCGCTGATGAGTTGGCAGGCTGTATCAAAGAGGTATGTATAAGAGATGTTAAAGAAGAAGCATACAAAACACTTGTTTTGTCAACAATGGAGCGTCTCAGTAAGCTCATCATAAGGAGCTGTGATATCTCTGAGATAGAGATTGGGAGGACGTCATGGGACATTATTCTGACTAGGGCAAGACTGAGAAACCTCACAAGTGTGATTATAACTGGCTGCAATGGACTAAAGGATTTGTCGTGGTTGTTGTTTGTTCCTAACCTTACTCATCTCGAGCTTCAGTGTTTAGAGAAGGTAGAGGAGATTATAAGTGAGGAGAAAGTTTCAAGTAGTGTCACAGATGAGCCGAAAGCGCGAGGTATGAATACTCCTTTTCATAAACTTGAGAAGATTGACTTGATCAACTTACCGAGGTTGAAGAGAATCTATTGGAGTCCTCTGCTCTTCCATTGTTTGAAGAAGATTAAAGTAGAAAAGTGTCCAAAGCTGAGGAAGCTTCCACTCAACTCTGAAAGCTGTGTTGGTGGTGAAGAGCTTATTATAAATTACAGAGGTGACCAGTGGTTTAATAGGGTTCGTTGGGAAGATAAAGCCACTAAATACCGTTTCTTACCTTGCTGTGAAAAGGTATATGTTTTGTGGAATTTATCATTCCTATCATATTTGGTTTTTCTAATCTTAAGTTTTCACCTTCTTTCGCTTGTCTCAGCTCCTGACCTCGTACTCAGAAAGCAACAGGTCGTGAAGCAAGTCAGTTTCCTGCAAAATCGATACTGTTTGTGTTTACTATCCTTATGAGTTGTCTTTTGTTTGTATTATAGTGTGTTAATGTGTGCTTAGTCTGTCGCTTGATATGCAACAGACTCTTCTTTATTCTATCATTTGTCTTCAAAATTTCTTGTATAATAACCCACACCTCTCATTTGCATGCATGGACATGGACCTTCTATATATTTTATCTACTACATGTATTGTCTTGTTATGGTTTTGGAGGGATGTGGAATGATGGAGATAAAAACTCCCACGACTCCATGCTTCCCAAACCTCTCCAGTCTCCACTGTTTTTATAACAGAATGTAATGGTCTGAAGGATTTGACATGGCTCATGGCTGTTGTTTGCTCAAAACCTACTAAGCTACACGTTCTTTCCTTGAAGAAACTAGAGGATATAATCAGCAAAGAGAAAGCCACGTGTAATTTTACAGAGGAGGAGGAATGTCTTGTTACTCCGTTTCAGAAACTAGAATATTTGGTCTTGAACGATCTACCTGCGCTAAAGAGTATCTACTGGAGTCCTCTGTCTTTACCACGTCTGAAAGAGATCTTCATACAAAAAAACTGTCTTAAGTTGAGAAAGCTACCATTGGATTCTAAAAGTGGAGTTACTGATGAACAACTTGTCATAAAATACAATGAGAAAGAATGGATGGAAAGGGTTGTGTGGGAAGACAAAGCAACTCAACGCCGTTTCTTACCTTCCTGCAAGCTTGTGGAGGTAACTGTTCTTCTCAACATTTGTATTGTTCTGTTCTTTTCCTTTCTTTGAGTCCTTAAGTGTTCACTGGATTTGTATTTTATAATATTGACCCTTTTAAGCTTTTATATTGCCCCCATCTGTCCCATGTTTTTTGACCTAGCTTTCTGTGAATATATAAGCCTTTTTATCTTGGTTTTGTACTTGACAATTGTCCTTGAAGATGGTTGTGTCGCTTTTACAGAACAGGAGAGTGATCTTGGCTTATTGCACATGTACCTCTTCGAAGCTCAGAGGATGTTCTGTTCCTTCTATATAAATCTTCCCATGTGACTCGGATGGTTCAGTTTCACCATTTTATTTTAAGCTTTGTTAAGACTTATCTTTACAATGTACGTGATGAAAACTTAATCACTGTCGGTGTAGAGACACATCATGCATGGATCTAGAAACTTGTTTCATTTTAATTTGCTATCTCATTTAATTTGTGTTCATATCTTCTCTCTTTCTTTATCTTATGATTACTACTATAATTCGGTATTATTTTTTTGAAGAAGACATTTAAACCAAAATGCAATCATAACTCCCTTATACATCTGACATTCTTACAATAAAGTATATGTAAATTAAAATAAAATAAAATGTAACTTGTAATTATTAGTCACCCCTTGAGCTGCCCAACTGTGAAATCGAGAGGGCCGGTGTGCATATTTGTTTTTGCTAAATGGTTGACTTTTTAGTTATACATACTGGTACAGTCAACTCAAATTGATATATATATATATGTGTATGTGTTCCTCATGATTGTTTTCCAAAGATCAAAACTACATTCCAAACTTATATAATTTTAGATGTTTACGTCTCATTGGTTTACTTTCTATCTCTTGAAATGAGCAGTGAAATTGCAATCGAAACTAAATAAAGGTCATTTTTAGTTGAGTTTCTTGAGTTAGTATTGGTCCAATTGCAAATCATCAGTAATTTCCATATTTGATGATTCATACCACAAGAAAATAATTAGTCGTTTGGTGCATGGTATAGATTAAAGCCATGCATTTAGACTGTTGTTACCTTTAATAATTAATGATAATTAGTTTACCAATTATTAAATTTATGTGCGCTTATGAATTTTTTATATATATATATATACAGATAGTGGTGGACCAAAAGTTATTTACTGTGGCAGAAATATAAATACTTTGAAAATTATTCTAAACTCTATATAATAGGGAACCAAAACCCAAAATATATGATATAAATTAATATAAAGTTTGACATTTATATTAATTTTATTATATTATTTGGTGTATATAAAATATGTCTCATAAAATTAAAATGTGGTTTTAGATATAATTTTATTAAATCTCATCAAAATATATTAAGTGTTAAGAAATATAAAGATAATTTCATTGTAAATAAACAACAAAATGGTTGGTTTTTACTTATATAAAATATATATATATACATATAAAAAATTATTTTATAATTTTAATAGACCATATATTTATATAGATTTTCTAAAAAAAATATTATTTTATTATTTTATTGATTTGTGTCATATTTTGAACCAACAACTTTAAACCAAAAAAATATTAATTTATGAATTTTATTAATTTATTAATTAAACATCAAATTTGTTATTTTATTAATTTATTGAATATTATTTTATAGAATTTCTGCAGTTATATCAGAAATTTGGATCACTAGTAGTAACACTTATTGAAAATAATTACCATATCGATACCTAGTGAGATCACAATGGTATTACTTACTCCTCGTTTTGATATACTTTGATGTTCTAGTTCTACGAATTGATCTAAGATTTGTTACTGGATTGTTACTATTTATACACGATCCGTTTCAGTTCTAAATAGCAGAATATCTACCCCGATTTGGCATTTGGCATCTGGCTAGCTACAGCATAAGGTTTGGTAACTGTAAGATCAAACCAAACGATGTCTAGAATATTGGTAGAATCTTTCACATGGAAGTGTTTTCACATGTAACAAGTTTTTCTCATGGGACAAGAAACTAACAAAGGAAACATACTTCCCCACGTGGTTCAATTCTTAGGACTTTCCGTAATGATTAGGGTTATGGGACAAGTTGTGAACCGATGTACCTTCTCATCAAATGAATATACACCACGTGGCAATGCTCCAATTCCCTAGAAAGCCCTAAAACTAAAAAGCCTTGGACTTGGACCGTTAATTTAGAACATCAATTACGCAATAGTGTAAAAAGAGTTAAATTATTTTATCAGGCCTTCTACTTAATGTGTCATGATAATCATTGTAGGTTGTAAGATAATACTACTAGTGTATAATAGCCGGATAGTTTTGAAGGTAACTAAATTTGTAGATCTAATAAGAAAATTCTGCCACCTTGGCCCATGCGTATGTAGATAGTACGTATAATTAGTTGTCTTCAGGTTTATACATACAATTGATTATTTTTCTTCCTTCTTTGATAAACCAACTGAATTTTAGCATGCTATAGTTAAAAACTTTTTAAAGTAGTATTAATAGATTATCACTCGGATTCTTCTTCTAGAATCCAAAAATATAATAATAGCTTTATTATATTCATTCATAATTGTAACTTGCAATTACAGCAGGATCTATGTGAAAAGTATTATATCCACCATTTTGTGGGTTAATTAACGTATAATATTGGATTGGATATTAAAAATGAGTATTCTATTCTTATTTAATATTCAACATATGGTAGGTGGCCCAATGAGAGCTCACCATTCACCAATCTAAACCAAAACTTTTATTAGTATTAGTAGACTATATCTTATCTAGGTCCCTCTTATATACATAACAAGAGAAAAATATAACTTCTGTATTAATAGTAAATAATAATTAGTGAAGCTTTATGCATTAGCTCCAACCATTATATTTAGAAATCAACTAGTGAACTCGAAACACCTTTTTGGTATGTAGAAATATAAATAGTAAAAGCGTGGAATTGCTGATGATAATTTAATTTCAGTATCAAATAGGTAGTGGACAAGAGGCGAAGTGGGACCTAAATTACAATTTTGGGATCACGGTCTTTACTTTTGCTTCACTTCTATGCTTCGTCTCAACAACACACAAAAGCAAAAAGAAAAAAAAAACGAAAGATGTCTTTATTTACTTTTATTTGTAATTCTTTATTGTAGTTTTATTAATATCCTTTTATTTTACAATATATGATTTTTGTCTTAGTGAATAAATATTTTATTTTTTCTTTCTAAAAGTTACTTTTTGAAATAAAATTAAAAAATTATTTAATCAATTATAGAAATTACTACAAAATTTAGTTAGTTATATACTTTTTATTAAAGTTAAAAATAACATTAAAATATTCAAATATTTTATATATTAAAACAATAAAAATCTTCTAAAACATCATACATTATGAAACTAAAGGAGTATATGATATTTTAAGACACCAATTCTTTGCCCCTAAGTCCCTAACATCAGCCGCATAAACATCCGATATTTGATGGACTTACCTAAACACAAACTTACCTATGTTTTTTTTTTTGATAAACACAAACTTACCTATGTTATATATAACTTACCTAATATGTATTTTAAATATTATCCTGTTAGTTGGTTAGTTAATTAGGTGAATGATTACAGGATATTGATATAGTCAAAGGGGAACCAAATTTTCATTTTTTCTAGTTTAGTTTAGAACAAAAAGATTTGAATGTATTGTTACCAAAACAAAACTGTGTTCGGCTTTGCCTCAGTACATTGTTGAAACCTGTTTTGGATCTAAATGATAAACAAAGAAATGAATATAAATAGTTAATCTTTTTCAAACAATAGTTAATTTTAATTTAGCAAAAAAAGTTAATTTCTTTTCATTTTTTAAATTTATCACTATGTATAAAAAAAAATCTTCAATGTTCCTCCCATTTTTTAATTTAAGAATTTATTAATAAAATTTTAGTTTATTAAAATCGTATAGAAATAATAAAGAACGAATATTTTTTACTATTTTGTTCCTCTTTGTTTTTATTATTTTAGTATCCACCAGTTATACCCTTTCACATTTCATCTGGTGAAATTATACATAATAAACTTATTTCAGCAAAAAAATTCATATATGATTGTCAGCTATTAATACAATTATTTAAAAATTCACACATAGATGTTAGACAATTCTAGAAGGAAAAGCTTGCAAGAAAAACATGTCTATTAAATTGACAACTCGTACAAGGAAAATTCCTCATCGGGCTTAGAAATTTTAGTATACCTCAATGTGTTGTGTTCAATTTGGAGTACACCATAAGAACTACCTAGCCTCTACAGAATGTGAAAAGTAGATATATGGAAGTTTTTTTTTGTTTAACTGAAGAAAGTAACGGCAGTTCCATGTCCATATGACTATTAAAATTATGTTTTTATTCTCTACAAAATTTTAAAATATTTTTTGTTTCCAACCTAGCTTACATTATTATTTATCCGTGAGTTATATAAAGTTTAATATCATAGTTTAGGTACTTGTTAATTGGGGAGGGGGGTTTTAAGAGAATGGAAAACGGAACGGGACCCACGTGACCAACCGGCCTGCAACAGCAAATCGTGAGACTAATGATAGAGGGCTCGCTCACGCCGGACCAGCAGCCGCCACGTCAGCACATCATTCCGTTTTTCCTTGTGGGTCCCCTGTTCCACTAACAACCGCTTAAACTCCTCGCTGTTTTTCCATTTATAAATTTAATTTTCTTTCTAGTCAGTCACTGAATCACAACTTTACCAAGGATCCGGTTAGGCTCTGAGCTTAACTAGTGATGACCTTTCATCAAAACAAGTTGCACTGATCAAACCCTAAAGTAAATCTGTTTTGTTTTCGAGAGGCACTTCTCTGCTTTCTCTTTTTGCTAACAAAATTATAATAAGAGATGAAGCCAAAACTTTTATTTAAAACTTTCAAGTTAAGACTTTAGACAAGAATCACTATATATTTAACTATGATCACAATAGATGGTTAGTTTAAGATCAGTCTTTTTTATCCAGTTGGTTTTATTGAAAACGGAAGATCTATGGTTACTTTTGAAGTTATTATATACGCTCATATTAAAAACGCAAATAGAGAGTAATAATTACTTTTCGAAAGTATCATACAAATATATTTTGCAGGTTATTCTTCAAGAAGATTCCTACACTTTCATATTTTTTTCGGTATGTCCCGCATTTTCTTTCGTCGGAATGACTATCTAAGGGCAAGCACCTACATGTAAATTTATAAATACATATGTAAGAAATTTATAAATTTCTTACATATGTTTGTTATGTAAATTTGGGAAAACAGAAAACTAATTAATATCACAGAAAATGCTTTTCCTTTTGTGATGTTTTATGTTTGTCTACCTATAGAATTGTGCTTACAAATAATAATTTACATTTAATGAAAAATGGTCTGACAAAAAAGAGAGTTCTTTTTATGTTTACGAATGCAAGAAACTGAACCACATTGAAAATGTATATATATTTGATATTTCACTATTAACAAATAGAGTTAGAAAAACAACTCATTATAAAATTGCTAATTCGCATTAATAATAGATACACTATTTGAGTGAAATAATCATATAGTTTCAAAATTTGATTGCAGTAAGCTTTATAGTGAATAACTTGCAACTTTATATGGGTCCTTATGCTCGTTATACTTCCTTTGGACAACCTTCTCAACAACTATGAGATCCATTCGACCAACACTGGGACTATTTAACCTAATCAACCTTCAAATATATTATCATCAGAAGTTTTTGAAATAGGAAAAAAATTATGAAATGTGTACAAAACATGTCTTTTAAGCATTAAGTGTTTGTGCAGTAATGTTTGAATAATTACAGTATATTATATCTATCGAGCAGAAAAATTGTCTAAAAATTTCTGGATGTACAAACATAGATATTTCGACAAAGATTTTCTCGCAAACCTAAACAATCAACTAGCGATATATTTGGGTTCAAAACTAGTTAAGTTACTTTTAATAAGGATATAAGATTCTGGACATAAAAAAGGTCAAACTGAAACCAAGAAAATAAGCTTAATGTGAGGACAAACATATAAAGAATCTTAATATTGATGATCAAGCATATCCATCAAGAGCTGGTGGGTGGTAATGGATGTTGCCACCTCTCTCTCTCTCTCTCTCTCTCTCTCTCTCTCTCTCTCTCTCTCTCTCTCTCTCTCTCTCTCTCTCATATCCCCTTATCCTCCTCTCTCACCTCCCCCAAGCTTTTGCAACAAATAAAGTCCCTCCTCTCTTTCTCTCTCTAGGTGCAAGAGGACTGAGAGAGGGAGAAAGAAAGTTTGATTGATAGGGAAAGAAAGTGAAAGAAAGTAAAACATAATAGATTATTAGGACACGATTGTCATCTTTTGTTGTGTGTTTTATGTGCGCTCTCCTTCTTCTTTCTTCATCCATTGATCTTCTTTATATAACCTTATAACTCTCTTTCTCCTTTTCCCATTCTTTCTATCATTTCTTCTTTCTCTCTCGGGATCTAATATCTCTTTTGAATAACCTATTCCCGAGGAGCACTGTCAAATCTTGTCCACTCTACTTTCAGGGATTCGTCGATCTCTCTCTTCTCTAGTTTTGTGCTGAAGTGTCCAAACTTCTGATGAGAAGAACATACAATAGCCGAAAACATAAAATTTTGTTAGGAGCTGTTGAAAAGGTTTCAGCTGAATCATCTTGTATCTAGCGTTTCTTCAGGTAAACCCTAATTCTCTGTCAACCTTGTATTCTTTCTCCGATCCTCACCTATCATCACAAATAATTTTGCTTGTTTTTTTTTCTTGTTTAGATAATAGTTTTTGCTTTGAATTATCTTTAATCCTTTATCTTCATTCTTCATCAATCACTCTTGAATATCATCATCATATTCATCTCATCATACATCAGTGTTGCTGATGTTACAAGCAAAGTAAAATATCATCTAAATCTAAAATATTAATGTAATAAAATTAGCAACTAAGTAGGTTTATTTTTATATTGTATATATTTAACAGAAAAAATCATAGTATTTTATACGACAATCTAGAAAATCAATCTCATCTTGTTATTGAAAGTTTGTCCTCCTCTTCATCTTCTGAAATTTACTTGGTTGGTTACATTTGCATGCAATAAAATATCAAAGATGATATTATACAAATGAAGCAAAAGCATTATTTTCTTTCAATAATTCGATCAATTACATATAAATTGGAAACGCATGAATCTAACTAAATCACTTTTAACTATCATATATGCTAATGTTCGTCTGGTTTCACTGATTTTAGTTTTTGGAAAATTCACTTTTATATCTCGAATCTAAGTAAGAATGAATTCAATAATCCTCGAAGAAAAATAGTTTACCATGTGATTGGTCTTCATATATCATATATATTCTGATTATAATTAATCCTCTTATAGCTAAGCATTGACGCTAAGACGCACAGTCATAATCAAATCACATAATTATGTAGTAAATGTAACTAGCTATAACATTATATCTTGTGTTTGTAATTTCATGATTTTTTTCAATTTTCTTGTTGCTATTTTCTTATAAACAGGTTATTAATTAATAGACGAAAGGATGAATTCATTCTCCCAAGTTCCTCCGGGTTTTAGATTTCACCCAACAGACGAAGAACTTGTAGACTACTACCTAAGGAAAAAAGTTGCATCAAACAGAATAGAAATCGATTTCATAAAGGACATTGATCTTTACAAGATTGAGCCATGGGATCTTCAAGGTTTGCCAAATCCCATTATCTCTATAACCTTCATTCCTTTATTTTAGTTTCTAAAGGAATTTTTTTTTTAAATTGATTTCATTCTGAAAATAGAGTTGTGCAAAATTGGACATGAAGAGCAGAGTGACTGGTACTTCTTTAGCCATAAAGACAAGAAGTATCCCACAGGGACTCGAACCAATAGAGCAACGAAAGTAGGGTTTTGGAAAGCCACTGGAAGAGACAAGGCTATATACTTGAGGCATAGTCTTATTGGTATGAGGAAAACACTTGTGTTTTACAAGGGACGAGCCCCAAATGGTCAAAAGTCTGATTGGATCATGCACGAATACCGCTTAGAAACCGATGAAAATGGAACTCCTCAGGTACTATATCGACACTACAACATAACTCCCCTATACAATTTATTTGGTTTTTTAATATATGCTAAATCTCTAATCTCTCCCATTATACGATACTTGATTATAGGAAGAAGGATGGGTCGTGTGTAGGGTTTTCAAGAAGAGATTGGCTGCAGTTAGACGAATGGGAGATTACGACTCATCACCTTCACATTGGTATGGTGATCAGCTCTCTTTTATGGCCTCTGAGCTCGAGACAAACGGTCTACGTCGGATCCTCCCCAATCATCAGCAGCACCAGCACCATCAACAGTTGCCATATGGCTTCAGTACATCTGCTTACACTCTCAATAACCCTAACTTGCAATGCAAGCAAGAGCTAGAGCAACAATACAACCACCTGGTACAACAACATGATCTTTCTCATGAACCCCCTTTATCATTAATCCAACTTCCTCATCTTGAAAGCCCTAATATCCAACAAGATAATAGTCATAGCAACTCTCTTCCTTACGGAACAAGAAACAACGATAATAACTCGAGTGAGATTGCTAACTTGCAGCAGCCGAATCTCGCGCATGAAGAACAACTGAATCAAGGGAATCAGAGTTTCAGCTCTCTATACATGAATAGCGGCAACGACCAAGCGATGGACCAAGTCACTGACTGGAGAGTTCTAGATAAATTTGTTGCTTCTCAGCTAAGCAACCAGGAGGCCGCCACGGCTTCTTCTAGTCTACAGAACAATGCTAAGGACACGAGCACCGTGGAGTACCAAGTTGATGAAGAAAAGGATCAGAAAAGGGTTTCAGACGTGGGAGAAGAATATGCTGCTTCTACTACTTCTTCGAGTTGTCAGATTGATCTATGGAAGTGAGCAGAAAGAGAAGAGTTTATTATATAAATGCATATATACTCATATCTATATACGTACACATGAACACTAATCAAGTGTAGATGTGATGATGGTACAGATTTATAGTTGCTTTGAACGATTCTTACTACATTATTGAACTTATGTTATATGCATATATACATGGCTTATTGATGCATGTGTATACTTGTACTCAATATGATTAACAATATATACTCTAATAATTAATTAATCTCAATGTAATTCCAATATTTTTTAGTAGACAAATGCCCTTATTATTTTCGTTTTTATATATATACTCATAAAAAGAGAAATTTCAAATTGTTTTGTCAGATTCTCACTGTACTATATCGACATCTCAATTTGTTCTTTAAAAGTGCTCAATATTAATGTTAAAATCAAGATTCTTGAATTTCATTTCTGGACAATTATGCTCGAATTATGTATGTATCACAATAGTAGCACACACACAATCTACAAGTCATAAGTATATATAGCAAATTCAGAATCTATATTCAAATAAGATATGTGGTCTGACCACTTACCGGAGTTGTGTTCATGGGGATAATAACTCCAAGGAAGCTTGAAGAATATGTATAACCATAAATAGTGAAAAAGAAGATGGAGAAGAGAATGTGGCTTGAAGGAGGTACACAAGTTAATGACATCTTGGCTCGAACAAGATTATGTTATATAGAGACATGCCGTGGAAAAAGAAGGAAAAAAACTTTTCTTTGTTTCTTCTAGTCACATGAAAGAAACTAAAGGTATTTACTTTTTTCTCATGAAGAATTTTATACTTATTGTGTTTGCTTCAAGGTCGGCACAAAACGAAACCGTAGATTATAATTTACTTCGATCATTTTTCTAATACTTTCACCGCGATTAGTGAATAGGAGTATAATTTGAGATTAAATATTACTAAAAAACATGCATAAGTTAATATTTATGCCTCTGACTTGTATACCTAGACAAATATGAAAAGGATGCAGATAATTCAAGTTCCAAAATCAAATTTATAACCAAATTTTCTAAATTGTTTTTTTATTCAGCTTATCTACTAGTTTAGTCATTTTCGGTTTATAGTATTTACTTAAAAACTTATATATGCAAGCCAAAATACATGCATCTCAATCACATATGATTGTTACAGGATACACCTTATTATCATAATTCTTTTATGAGTTACGCGGACTGCCTTATCTGTTCAACATCAGCCGTATTCGTTCATTTTCTTTGTTCTGTTAAATGTTTAGCGAAAATGCAAGGTTATAGATTAAAAGCAATTTAGAAAATACATTCAAATGAACCTACTCTATAGTCAATATACTTATTTACAAGAGATATATCTAGTGAGTGATGCGGAAGCGTTTGTTATAGCGAGCGTAATATTGTACTAGAAAATTACAATATCGGTAATTTCTTATCACAATATAATCACTCAACTATATAAGCTATTGAAAATAAAGAACACCAGAGATTTAACGAGGTTCGGCCAAATTTGCCTACTTCCTCGGACACAATTAGAATATTCACTATTATGATCAAAGTGAATTACAAAGAGAGAAAGATACAACAATCTTCTTAATGAGCTAGAAGGATTGTTGATTTTGGGATGATTTGCAACAATGAGCAACCAAGGTATTTATAAGAAAATTTTAAGAGGGTTGGTAAGAAGTTGGTGTAGACAAAATGACCAAGCCCTCCATTCTTGACTTTGCTCATCACCCATTCCCATTGCCGTCCAAATAGTGGGTTTGACATTCAACAAATCTCCACCTTGGCAAACCCTACTTCTTATATCTTCTCTCGCTCAAATTCTGATCGTGTCTTCAAAATAACTTTAAGCTTTGACAACATTGGTCAAGTTCAAGCAATGCTGGAACTTGATTGCAGTCACCACCTTTGTCATCATATCAGCCGGGTTTTCAGAAGTGTGAATTTTCTGAATTCTAACTCCACCTTCTTCTATAATCTTTCTTACAAAGTGGTGTCGAACGTCGATGTGCTTCGTCCTTGCATGATATACTTGATTCTTTGCTAGTTGAATAGCACTTTGACTGTCACAAAATACATTAACATACTTCTGTGTGATTCCTAGTTCACCAAGCAATCCTTGAAGCCAAATTGCTTCCTTTACAGCTTCTGTGATCGCCATGTACTCTGCTTCTGTCGTAGATAGAGCAACCGTTGATTGTAAAGTAGACTTCCAACTAATTGGTGCTTTTGCAAGAGTAAATATGTAACCAGTGGTTGATCGACGTTTGTCCAGATCTCCCGCAAAATCCGAGTCACAATATCCAGTGACGAACTGGTTATTATCTTGCTTGAATATCAATCCGACATCTACAGTCTTTTGAATGTACCGTAGAATCCATTTCACAGCTTTCCAATGCCCTTCTCCTGGATCATGCATATACCTGCTCACTACTCCAACTGCTTGTAAAATGTCCGGCCTCGTACACACCATAGCGTACATCAAGCTGCCAACCGCATTGGCATATGGCACTTTCAACATGTATTTTCGATCATCATCATTCTTTGGTGACATAGAGGCATCAAGCTTGAAATAAGGAGCGAGTGGAGTACTAACTGGTTTTGAATTTTCATTCATGCCAAAACGCTTTAGTACCTTCTTCAAAATCCCTTCTGCGTCAAGCTTAGCTTCTTCAGCTCTCTATCTCGTGTGATCTCCATACCAAGAATCTTCTTAGCTTCACCAAGATCCTTCATTTCAAACTCCCCTTTCAATTGAGTCTTCAGCTTCTCAATTTCCGTCTGACTCTTGGAAGCAATCAACATATCATCTACATATAGTAGAAGATAAATAAAGGATCCATCTGATAGCTTGCGAAAATACACACAATTATCATATTTGCTTCTGGTGTATTTCAGCCGCATCATAAACTTGTCAAATCGCTTGTACCATTGTCTCGGTGATTGCTTCAAGCCGTATAGCGATTTTTCAAGTTTGCATACTAGGTCTTCTTTTCCAGCAACTTTGAACCCGTCTGGCTGAGTCATGTAGATCTCCTCTTTTAGGTCTCCATGTAAAAATGCAGTTTTTACATCCATTTGGATTAGATCCAAATCCAATTGTGCTACCAAAGCCAACACCATTCGTATAGAGTAATGTTTCACAACTGGAGAAAATACTTCATTATAATCAATACCCTCTTTCTGTGCGTAGCCTTTGACCACCAATCTTGCTTTGTAGCGGACATCATTTTTTTCAGGAAATCCTTCTTTTATTGCATACACCCATTTGCACCCAATTGCCTTCTTTCCCTTCGGTAGACTAGTCAATCTCCATGTTTCATTCTTGTGAAGTGACTGCATTTCTTCATCCATGGCTATTCTCCAATTTTCTTCATCTAAACTGTGAATTGCTTCAGTGAATGTAGTGGGAATACCTTCATCTATAATTGGAAGTGCGTAAGCCACCATATCATCAAAACGAGCAGGCTTCTTTATTGTTCTTCGTGGCTTTCTTCTTGCAATTGGTTCAAATTGCTGAGGAAGTTCTTGGGCTTGAACTTCTTCTTTATCTTCTTCTTCTAATTCTTCTTCGGGCATAGAAGAATCATATTCATCTGCTGGAATCATCATTGTATCAAACTCCACCTGTTTTGAATTTCCATCTGGTTTCTTCATGTTCTCCTTCTTCAGCATAGTAGATTCATCAAAGGTGACATCTCTACTGAAAATTATCTTCTTCGTTTCCGGACACCATAAACGATAACCTTTTATGCCGGAACTTATCCCCATGAAGACTGCTTTCTTTGCTCTTGGATCCAACTTCGACTCCTTCACATGGTAGTATACAGTGGAACCAAATACATGCAAAGACTCATAATCAGTTGCAGGTTTCCCATACCATTTCTCAAATGGTGTTTTACCATCAATAGCCGCTGACGGTAATCGATTAATGAGATGACACGCATATGTAACAGCCTCAGCCCAAAACTCTTTACCCAATCCAGCATTGGATAACATACATCGAACTTTCTCCAGCAATGTTCGATTCATGCGTTCTGCCACCCCATTCTGCTGCGGTGTAGACCTGACGGTGAAGTGTCTTTTGATGCCTTCGTCTTCACATAATTTTGAAAATGAATGATTTTTGTATTCTCCGCCATTATCTGTCCGAAGACATTTGATCTTTTTGTTTGTTTGAGTTTCCATCATTTTCTTCCATTTGACAAAGACTTCAAACACTTCATCTTTCTTCTTCATCGCGTACACCCATACTCTACGTGAGTAATCATCCACAAAGGTGACATAGTAGTGTTTCCCTCCTAAAGAGCTTGTTTTGGAAGGACCCCATACATCTGAGTGAACATAATCCATTATGCCTTCAGTCTTATGGATTGCTGTTCCGAATTTCACCCTTGTCTGCTTTCCTTTTGTACAATGTTCACAAAAGTCTAACTTGTAGGTCTGCACTCCTTTCAGTAATCCTTGACTAATGAGTGAATTCAAGGATTTTTCTCCAGCATGTCCCAATCGCATATGCCATAAATTGAATGCTTCGGGAGTTTGATCACCACTAGAAGTTGTTGCTGCTACGCCAACTTCAGTATTACCAAGATAGTAATACAAGTTGTTCTTCTGTCGAGTACCCTTCAATACCACACGTGCACCAAAGATGATCTTCATAACACCATCCTTCGATCTCACTTCGAATCCCTTTGATTCTAGGATTCCCACAGAAATGAGATTTTTCGTCAGTTTCGGTACATAGCGAACACCAGTTAAGGTAAAGATTGATCCATCTTGATTTTTCAAACGAATTGAACCAATCCCCAACGTGGTAAGGGCCGTATCATCTGCAGTGTATATGACACCACATGCAACCTTCTTCAGATCAAGGAACCAATCCCGATGAGGACACATATGATAGCTGCAACCTGAATCTAATATCCATACTCCAAGAGAGCCCGTTGATGAAGTAGCTAGTGAATACTCTGAATCTTCACAGTCAGCTACGTTTGTCTCCGCTATGGACTTCCCTTTATCAGGTTTGGCCTTGTTTTTCAACTTTGGGCAATCTTTCTTCCAATGTCCTTTCTCTCGGCAAAATGCACATTCATCTTTGCCTGGTCTCGACTTCGATCTCCCTTTCTTTCCAGCTTTCCAATGTTGTGGACGGCCTCTTGCCATCAAAGCTTCAGATTCTCCACTTGAGCCTTCTTGCTTGTCTTTCCTCCTTAATTCATAGCTATATAAGGCCGCACATACTTCACTTAGATTTACTTCCGCCTTCCCATGAAGTAGAGTTGTTTCTAGAAACTCGAACTCTTCAGGAAGTGATGCCAACAACATCAAAGCTAAATCTTCATCTTTGAAACTCTCATCCATATTCAGTAGGTCAGTGACCAGCTGATTGAAGCTGGTGATGTGAGCATTCATAGTAGTGCCAGGGGAGTAAGTGAAGCAAAATAGTCTCTTCTTCATGTGAAGTTTATTTTGACTATTCTTCTTCAAGAACTTTTCTTCTAACGCCATCCACAATGTACGTGCAGAGGTTTCCTTCGAGAATGCATATCTCTGTTCTCTGGAGAGACATGACCGAATTGTTCCACAGGCCAATCTATTCATCGTCTTCCAATCTTTCTCTTCTATTTCTTCTGGTTTTTCTTCTTCGATAGCGGTGTCTAGACCTTGCTGAAACAAAGCGTCTAAGACCTCACTTTGCCACATTCCAAAATGTCCGGTGCCATCAAAAATTTCTACCACCAATTTTGCATTCGCCACAGGAGGTCTCGACCAAACAGAGGGTGATGAAATTTTGGCTGATGCGGAACTCTCTTTGCTGGTCTCCATCCCGAACTACAAATTTTCAATAGCTTCAAACTGCTAAGATATCTTTTCTGATGTGGAAGTTCAGATTAAACTGCAACCACAGAGCATACTCAGAATAACTAGCTCTGATACCAATTGATGCGGAAGCGTTTGTTATAGCGAGCGTAATATTGTACTAGAAAATTACAATATCGGTAATTTCTTAGCACAATATAATCACTCAACTATATAAGCTATTGAAAATAAAGAACACCAGAGATTTAACGAGGTTCGGCCAAATTTGCCTACTTCCTCGGACACAATTAGAATATTCACTATTATGATCAAAGTGAATTACAAAGAGAGAAAGATACAACAATCTTCTTAATGAGCTAGAAGGATTGTTGATTTTGGGATGATTTGCAACAATGAGCAACCAAGGTATTTATAGGAAAATTTTAAGAGGGTTGGTAAGAAGTTGGTGTAGACAAAATGACCAAGCCCTCCATTCTTGACTTTGCTCATCACCCATTCCCATTGCCGTCCAAATAGTGGGTTTGACCTTCAACAGTGAGTTGCAACAATATAAACCAGCGAGTTATTTCTATCCATCCCATAAGATATTCATCGTACGTTTCTAAGATTCCGTAGGAAATTTCATCAATTAACAAGACACTCAATATCGCTATGCTGCAAGATATTCCAACTCAAAGTAACGAGTATTGTGTCATTTATCGATGTGAAATTATTTCTTAAATTTCGGTTTTCAGAAATATGAGAAAATGATCGAAAATCTCCCTCATTTATTTTGGTGCAAGGAACATCATCATTTGGCGTGCTCTTTGGGTTTGACAAACACGGTCCAACGAAGAAGCTTGGATATATATAAATCCAAAAATTCTAATCATCATTGACTAAATAAACAAATTAGTTACCCCTTCTAAATTTTGTTTTGATTAATAGTAATCAATCACCAATGCTGTCTATACATATCAGAAAATCTGAGTAACACTAAGCATAATATGAGACAAAAGCATGTGAAGTGTCATCATTAGTCTGTATTTTATTTTCTTTATATATAGACCACAAATCCCAAGACCATAATAGGTTTTGAATCTTAAAAAGTTTGAAGTAATTATTTATCAATTGTTTTTCTGTCTTTTATCAATTGTTACAGTATACTTCAAGGTTGATTTTTGAACTCTCATGTTAGAAAAACATATATTTGTTATGGCAATTTTGTTAATCAAAATTCTTAAGGTAATGCAAAATAAAATGTCAATTTTCATAGAAAAAATATAGTATTGATTAGGGCAACCAGTTTTTATTAAATTTTGAAAGTGCCAGTGTGCTTTTCAGTTTTTGTTTTTGTTTGGGACTCATGCTAAATTTGTTTTAAATATATTCTTCTTTAAATTATTGACCAGAGAGTGCGTGCTAGGGGGCAACCTAGGGGGGATATTCACTGGTTAAACAGGCTTTTAGAATTTCGTCTTCAGAAAGAAACTGATCTCACTATCTCCTTCTTTCAGTGTATATCATTATTTTTATTTTTCCGGTCATGTACAAATTTAATACTACTATAAAGTATAAACCTACAAGTACATGCTCATTGTTACACCTCTCTTCCTAGACATGTGTAGAGAAATAACTCTCCAATAATATCGTGACATACGGTTCGATTAGAACCAAGAGATACTACATTTTCGAATGCCGAATTCGTGTTCTCATTGCCTTACCACAGCAGCGTATGCATATTCTCTGCTCTGAAATTCACTCGTGTGATGAGTACCCTGGAAGCACAGAATGTTCAAACATCATCTCTTCATCAGTTTCAATCATCCCCACGAGTAAAAAAAACTTTCATGGAAGCTCAATGTTTTTTAAGAGCTTGCTTGTCTCTTCAAGCTTGTGACATTATAGATATTAAACCTGAATTGCTAAACCGAGAACATAGAGAGATGAGAGCCAGAAATATTCTGTTCTCAAACCCTCTCTGCCAGTCCGAAGGTCCAATATATTCAAATTTCCTATAAAGAAAATCATAATTTTGATAAAAAAAAAAAAAATATTTCACCAAAATTTTAATAAAGATAATGAGAAAAAATTCCTCAAGTAACCCCTTTTCTTACATATGAATAAATGATGAATCAAATCAAACCCCAATAAAATAAATAAACGACTAAATTGGAAAAGGAACAGAAAACGATATTTATAAGTTATAACTTATATAACAAGTAAATCTACGAAAAAATAAATTTGCTGGAGGTGGGTGTCTAATCAGGTGCGGGAGAGAGCACGAACAGCCTGCTCAGAGTAAGGATGAATAAAAGCACTGTTCATCTGCCACACATTAAACGATGCCGTAATAGTCGCATCAAAGGCATTGTTGAACAAGAAAAGCTTCGCTGCTCCATAGATGGCTTTTGTTGGATATACCCTTGACGTTATGCATGTCCTTCCTCCTTGTCCGAATGCTTCTACTATCGAATGATCCACCTATCAAAAAAAACAATATATTCATAAATTCATTCCATATTGTATGGTCTTATATGAAACTACATATCAAAGTTCATACGAAGTTGTGTTGATTTAAGTAAATTACCAATATTCTCATGGTTAATTTCTCCCCTTTCAGAACCGGTACAGAACTACCGTAAATCGGTTTAACGACATCGTTTGCAAAAGATGACCTGTTACCAAAAAAAAGTGTTACATTTCATAATATTATGGTTAGACATTATTACATTATACTAATTTGAAGAAACTAATACCTTGAGGTGTCTGTGCAGAAGAAAGTTTTGAGCTTAGAATCTTTTCCCTTAACCACATAGAAGTAAACCGGAGTTTGCTCCGACAAGCTCTCATCGGCGAGAACCGAGAATCCAAACGGTCCTAAAGCACCACGAACGGTGGAGCCTCCGCTTTTCTGGCAGCTAAACTCCTCAGCCTCTGCTGCTGCCGAAGCGTCTCCGAGGATTTTGTCTAGAGACTCTTTCTTGATCTCGAACTCTGCTTCTATATCGAGCTGAGCCGCAGAACCCACATCAACGTGTACCAACGACCCGGGACGGACTTCCATATCGAACTTCTTGCTGGTTAATCTGAGAGATTTTACTTCTTCCACTGGCCATTGAACCAAGTTCTTGCCTGTCTTTGTGTCGAGAACAACGGTTCTTGGGATACCCTAATCATCGTATAACCAAACTTTTTAGAAACCTTGGGTTACAAGCAACCATGACAAAAACAAAACCTAACTTTCAAACAACATACCTGAAGAGAAGACCAGCCTTTTTGTACATCAGCAGACTCACTGTCAGATTCACCAATCCAACTCCACAAGATTCTCCGACCCTTGTTCTGGTCATAAAACGTCTTCGAAGCATAGAACTTTCCGTAATCATATCTTAAACTAGTACTAACCCCAACGTCGATGGTAGGATCATCCGGGGTCCATGTCCCGTTCGAATCAGAATATGTCCCTATGGCATAATGGTCGATCCTGGTGTCGTCCATACTAGCCTTCAAGATGTGCTTCACATCTGGTCCACTGACAGATGTGTCGAGCCCTTTGACCGTGGTCTTAGACACTGGATAAAAGTCAACACACTCCCACATCCCGGTGTTTGGAACTTTATGTAACAATGTGTCGAGTTTCTCGTAAGTCTTGAAGTCGGTCGTGTCGTAGACGAGTGAGATCCCGGTTCTGTTCATCTTGGAACCAATAGTGATCCGCCATTTTCCCGATGATGTCTTCCACGCAGTTGTTGGGTCACGGAAGTCCTTGGGGAGAATGCCCGGTGGAGGTACAAGAACCGGGTTGCCCGAGAACTTGACCCATTTCAGTAGAAGTGGGTCGTTGAGGTCCTCAGGGTAGGCAAGGTTTTGGACCTGAAAAACATTACATTAGCATCATGCATTGATAAAATCACTTAGCCTAATCTACATGTTCAGTATCTAACTTGCCAAATATCTGGCGATATAAACTCAGTAACTACGGTTAGCCTAACAATCAACAAAAATTATACTATTTCAAATTAAGGTTTGTTATGAGTTAATACTCTCTTTTATTCTCCGACTAATTATCTCATTTACTATTCTAATTAATTACTGCATTTATTATTCAAACATCATTTATAAAAAAAAAGTTATCACGTGTAGAAGATATCAGCCGGAATAATAATGTTACCTAAACTTGTAAGTTTTGATAACCTATTAGATTCTGTAAGTATGAGCATTGAGCTTTTATAAATGCAAAAAAGAATGATCATGTCTAAAATGTTAGTTATTTAAATTTTTCTTTCCTAAGTGTTATAGATACGATATATTGTTTTGATTCTGTTCAAGTAATTTAAACTTGAATTAGTCTTTGTGTGGTACATACCTGCACGAATTTGTCGGTAGAACCGGTGTAGAGCATGACGATCGAGCCATCTTCGAGGAATGTAGCTGAGCCGGTCCATACACCATTGGCATCGTACCATTGATCAGCGACCATGGCTAAGGGCAAATGAAACCAATGGATTAGGTCCTTAGACACGGCATGACCCCAAACAATGTCACCCCATACGGCTGCGTTTGGGTTATACTGGTAGAAGAAATGGTACCATCCTTTGTAGAACAATGGACCTGGACAAAACGCAAAAAAATTTAATATATTGGGGTCAAATAAGTATAACTACGAAATGCTGGGGATTCTATTACTATATGAAAAAGTTCTAGGTATCTAATCGAAATATAGAATAGTTTAGTATACCCCACTGGCTTTATCCAATTTCAGACAAGATCCAAACTTTGCATTCATAAGGATTTACACAATCAAGATTACTTTTTTATGGCAACCAATGATTTGCACGATATCTATAGCATGTGGATCTCACGTGGGATACAAACTGGCAAAATCAATTAAACTAAAAATAATTAATTTTGCTATTGGTTGTTATGTAACTCTGTTCTGATTTTCTCTGTGAACTTTTTACTCTTTTGGATGTAAAGTAACATATATTTTGTACTGACATTAAACTTTGTCTATAACGTGGATTGTGTGATATGATGTTCTGTGTTCAACTACTTCTTGTCCCTCCAATTAATTCTCATAAATAATTCATAATTTACATCAAGAAAAACATAACTATACCGAAATTCAGAAAATCTAAGGGAAATTCATTCTTAACAGAAAAAAAAAATCAGAAAATAAATGGAAGTGAAACTTACCATTAGGATCTGCAGAGAGAAAAGCCCAAGTTTGCCATTGAGCAACACCATATTGGATAAAAAAAAAACAGAAATATTAGAACAAGGTTAGATATTAATTACTCGATTCTAATATAACAAGAATTTTATCGTTACAAGTACATATGATTAAACTATGACATGCTTTAAATAAAATTCGCTAGATTTGGATGAAAATCAATCAGTTGTGAATAGTTTGGAAATTTGAAGATGATTGTCAACATTAACTCCCAGATTATGGAAAAGAATATATATACCTTTTGCCAAAAATGGAAAAGAATATACACATGAAAAGGAAGAATGAATATTCATTGAACTTGTAACAAAAAGAAGCGAAGACTTTTTTATTATTAACAATTATTACTCATAAATAAAATCATTGACAAAAAAAAAATAACTAGTTTTAGCGTACCGTTCATCCAGTTCTGTTCAGGTTGGAAATGAAACGCCGTTCGTTGCCACGACAACATACTGTTGTTCCACGAGAACGCCACCGTGTTCCGGTCACCGGAAAGCTTCCACATCTCATCATTTCTTTTCTCCGAGACACCAGCGAGACGGGCACGTGACGCTGTTCCATCGCTTACGATCTTAACATCCTCGGATCTAGATCCGTCGTGTGTGGCGATGAGAGCCACGTAGAAGGCGATAAAGAAAAGCCCAAATGAGACGGCGAGGAGACCTTTCACGGGCCTTCTACGTTGATGGGCTTCCGCATTCGGGTCTTCTTCTCTTCCGGAGATTGGCAAGAGAGCGTCGGAGCTCGCCATGGTTTTATTTTTTTTTTCTCGTTTTCGAGTTTCTTTTCTTTTTGAGATTTCGATGGCACGAGAAAAGGCAAATGGCTTTATAAAGTGTATACAAGAGAAGAGAAAGATAGATCTATGTCTTCCTGCTTCGCTGGAATGTGTCCACGTGTCAAAAGAACATAGGTTGGTTTACATATTTATTACTGTAATATCTCTGTAATAATGACTTGTCTAAATTATTATTAGAAAATTCATTTTTATAGAAACAGATTTTAATTTTCTTGTTTTCCGTATATTTATTTTAGTTTTTTTTTCTTTTACCAATTCTACACTGGATTACTCAGGTAACGTAAACAAATAAAAGAACTTCATGAAGAAAACAATTGTATTCGTCATTATCTGTTAACTAGATGGGTATGACAATGATATGAGTTTTACATTGAATTGTCCACGTACTTATACAAATCCATAGCTATAAAAGGTTAACGAGGAAAAGAAACAAACATTCAAAAATTTGGACAAAGATTAATATTAGTTTAATGGGTGTAGGTTCATACATTTCAAATACGAAAGAAAATTTCATATTATATAATAGAATGCGTGTGTTACTTATACACCTATAAAACATTTTAATTGACTAGAGTAGAAGATTAAGAGATCAGAGATTCAAATACGAAACTCTTTTCATTTTTACACGAAACTAGTAAATTTCTAGTTCCATTTTGTAAAAATTTTACTTTCGTGTAATATCGATATTACGACTTTTATTTTTAGTTTCATTTTGCAAAATTAGCTTTGAACCATTGATTTGATTTGGCCGGTCGAAATATAGAACTTTAAGTTTTGCTAAACGTATTATTAGTTTACCGAACATATTCAAGAGATAATCTAAACTTGTAAGAAATAATTTTAGTTTCATTTGAGAAAACTTATTATGCAATTAAATATACACTTAACCACTTGTTAGTTTGGTCAAGCACATGAAACATTTGTTTAAATAGAATGCATTCTCTAAATTTGCAGGAATCAGTGTCCAATACATGTGAGAAGTAATGAACCAGCACCGATTTATACAAAGATTAAACAATTACTACAACACGTGAAACCTCTTCTAGCCCCATACCAATTTGCATGTGGGATTGAAGTGATTGAGAGTTTTGCATCCTTTCACGTTAAATCACCAAATTTGAAAAGACAAAAGATCTTGCATAATTGTTGGATGTGGGAAAAAAACTAGATCCATCCACACGTAAAATGACCGATAGGTTTCTGGTAGGCACCACATGTTCTGTCTCCCTCTAGAATTAGAATCTATTATCTGTTGCTAGACAAAATAATTCTAATTAAAAGGATATGCAATCAATCAATCACTCCATCTCATTGACATTATTCGAGTTGTAATGATTTCGAGCTACTTCATTGTTATTAGAGAGCTCATAGTTCATTTGTTGTAAGAAAAAAAAACGGAGGTTTCAGAACAAACAACATGACAACGGTTTGATTTTACTTCAGCTTCATAGGTCTCTTTATCTTGTGGCCCAAGTTTCAGACCAGGAACCGTAGTGAACAAGACACATGAAACAAAAAAAAAGATAAAGAAAACAAAGGGGTTAAGTAACATAGGAGTCTAGCTCTCTCTCTTATTGATTTAAGATCCTTAGGGAGGAAGAGAAAAGCTTCGTTTTAGACATTTGGAGGTGGCCAAATCTTCCCAAAGAGCTCTTCAACACGTTTAGCTTGGTTCGCATAACCTTCCACACCAGCTGATAAAAGCTCCACTGATGCTGGACCCATAGCTGAAGCCAAGCTCAGCTGGTCCCATTTGATCAGCTAAACCAGAACCAAACCAAAAAAAAGTATTACACAAGAACGGTTTAACTAACCAGAATGTTTAGTCTCAGAAACCAGAACTAAACCTCTTTGTTGGTGAAGTTGTAGTGTGTTGCGGTCTCTGGAGAAAGTTTCCTAACGAACGAGTATTTTTCATCGTCTGGAATGGCTGGTGAGTCTTTGAGAGATTGCAGAACCTTTAATGGTGCAATCACATAATCAACCCTGAGGATAACATCAAGAGTTAGAATGAAAACAAGATCTTGTTTGTGTTTTTACAATTCAGTTTTGAGTTTTACCCGAGAAGACTGAACAAGTCTTGTTTGTTTCTGACAGCAGCAGCCATTAGCTTGGACTTGTAACCATACTTGTGAATGTAGTTATATGATCTTCTGACCAAGGCCAAACCGGGATCTTCACCGGATTTAACAGCAGTTTCAATCTCCGTATCTCCTGAATGATTACGCGCCCAATCCTAAAGAGTTTTAAAGATGTTAAACTTTAGCATCTAACTGAAGTTTACTAATTATCTATTGAACAGAAAATGTTACCCTGAGACGACCGACGAAAATCTGAATGACAGATGCACCGGCTTGAGCAGCTGCTGCAGCTTGAGCAAAGCTGAGGTTGAATGCAAAGTTAAAAGGGTGAAGAGCAAGAATCAGATGTGGTAAAACTAGAGAGTAGATATGTACATTCAATGCTACCTGTAAACGAAGGTCAAGTGTGTTTGAATTCCCTCGGATTCCAGCAGTTTTGCAGCTTCAATACCCTATGAGAGCAATGATAAGCTAGATACTAACTTTGTTTTTAAGTGTTTGCTGAGGACACTTACTTGCCAGGTTGCAGGGATTTTAAAGAGCAAACGGTCGTGAGGTACATCGATTTCATTGTAGAGTCTTAACAGATCATGAACCTAAGAGACATCAATAACTGCATCACATCACATGTCAAGAGATTTAAGGACATACTCTCATTGTTAGAAACTACCTTACGGATAATAGCGTTAGTGTCATAAGCAAGACGTGCATCCACTTCAGTTGAAACTCGACCTGGAACGAGTTTGACAAGATCTCCACCTACATTCACAATAGCCTGCACTTTTTCTCATCAGTAACTGGATACAAAAAAAAACTTTGAGCTGATAAAAAGACCTGGAAGTGGGAAGTAAACAGATAAGTTCTTATACAATCAACCTTATCGAAAAAGCAAGAGAGCCGGGACTCAGTGGTATCAAGCCCCGCACAGGTAGAGTCCGCCAAAGCCATGTCCACAGCATTCTAATCATCATGTAAAAATAGTCAATCATGTAAGATGTTTTAAAGCTTTTCTAATCAAGATGTTTTATATCTTTTCTTTATAATCACAATGTTTTAAAGCTTACACGGAAGATTGTGTCAGGGAGACCGCAAATGCCAAGGAGAAGAGCAGAGCTAACAGTAGCTGCAGTTGGAGGGAATCTGCAGTTCAGTCATACAAAGGAATCAACTCTTCAAAAGTATACCACAGAAAGTTTATCCTATTGCCAAACCAAAGAAGGAAGTTTTACAATGCCAACCTAAACTCTGACTTTGACTTCATGATATTACCAGCAACTAAAGTGTAATGAAGCAAATAGAGATATGTTACCTCTCAAAGTCATCGAAAATGACTGTATCAGGAACAATCTCACTAAAAGCTGATACAGCATCTAGCTCATTGTTCTCCCCTGGAAACCAAAATTTTCATCAAACAAAAGCAATGAACACCCAGAAGCATTCCATAAAACTATAAAGTTCAGAACTTTGTAGAAACCCACATATCATCCAAGAACAAAGACACCATCTGTTACTAACACATCCACATATAGAAATTAAGTATCAGAAATAATCAGGTAAGAACTAAAGCATGCAGAGACATAACTTTTGTAAAATAAAAGTAGCAACTTTGTCTAGCATGGTTGATCTAATAGGTAATTCCAGACATTAGAACAAGCTCGAGATGGCAGTATATGTTAATCAAAAACCAATTATCATTTATCTTCCAAGAGAAATCAATCAAATTGATGATAAACAAACAAGATCATCTCAAAGGATATAATATAACAATACCAGCTCCGAGAGATGGAGAAGATCGAGAAGAGGAGGAGCTAGGAGAAGCATGAATCCTTGGAATCGATCGCCGGAGACTTAAGTTAACGGCGGGAGGAGAGCCGAGGGAGAATCCGGCTGCGACAGTCTTCAATCGTCCCTTCTGAGCAGATCAAGATCGCATCAATGAGATACACATACACAGAGATAGAACACAATGTTTATAAGTAAGCAAAACAGAGAGAAAGAGAGAGTACTTGAATCGAAGCAGAGAGAGTTGCAGTTGCAGAAGGCGGAGATTGCAGAGAGAGTGACATGTTTTTTTTCGCTTTCACTTTTGATCTGAGTGAACTAATCCAGCCGTTGATATCTTTGGGATTAGGTGGGGGCCCTCAGTTTCAAGCATGACGTGGCGACATTGATTAAAACCAAACACTCCTGCTGTGACAGATATGGGTTTGTCTTCTAAACAACAAAATCAACAATGGGCCAACGTACCAACCCACTACATTATAATATAATAATAATTGGGCCTGACATGAAGATCTCCAGCCCATTTATTCTCTTCCTTAGAAAATACGTTTGTTTTTTTCCTTTAGAATCAGATGATGATCATTGCATGTGATCGCAGATTTCTGACCAAGAAATATCAGTTTCAGTTTCTTCTTTTCCAAAGCAAAGATAAAATAGGTCTGGCCAAAACCTGATTGGAACTGATCCAGATCGGTCGTTTCTTTGAATAAATAGGACTACGTTTAAAATAAAAATAAAAATAGATATAAGCTATTTAGTTTATAAAACCTTTGAATAAAATTAGGCATTTGTGTAACTGTTTTATTAATGGTTTGAATGGTAACATACAGAACAACTGCTGTGATACAGTTCAAATAATAATAAAAACACATAAATATATAAATATAGGACAAATCTATTAGATAACCATTTTTCAAGTTTTTGTCACAAAAATAACCCTCAACAATAAAAATGACAAAACTAACTTTTTTTATTTTTAAAAAATTAATATTTTTTTATTTTTTTCAATTTTAAACCTCACCTCCAAAACCCTATCCCATAACTCTAAAACCTAAATCTAGATTAGTTAACCCAAGGGGTATAAATGTATATTTACACTTTTTAATAAAAGTTATTTTGTAATTTTCTTCTTTAAAAGTTATTTTGTGACAAAAATTTTTTTATCTCTATCTTAGAGTATTTTATCATTCACAAGGGTGTAGTGCGTAGCTATCAATCATTATTCAAAACCTAAATGTTTATCTTGCTTTGTCGCGATGAATGTTTCTTTTCTATTTTTGTTTTTTTAATAATGATTTTTTTAATGATTTCACCTCTTTACATGATTCTAAGCAATCTAAATAGTTTTTTCTTCTAACGGAAAATTAAAGTTAGTTGGCGAAATGTTATTAAATAGTCTCCTACCATTAGACAAACAAATCGTTGTTAAATCATGATATTTCTATGGAAGTTTTAACTTTTAATAAATATATACCTTTTTATTTTGAAGTAATTTACGTTTCTATTTAAAAAATGTCATCTAGGTTTGGTTTAAATTTTAAAGTAGGTTACTAGGTTTAGTGGAAATTATTTTAATTAGTTTTTTAAAACTGTGTATAGCACTGAAACATATAGCCATTCAATTATTGGTACACAAAATAGATATAGTGGGTCCATAACTGAAGTGGTAACTGATGTCATGAGTGATGAATGAGTGCGCAATCATGCAATGACAAACTCGCTCCTGCAGAGTTTCATATATGCTCCCCATACTATTACACATTTCTGAACTCATCCATACATTTTTTATGTAGTCCCTATTATACATTATTATTACATGAATCCCCCAATATCCATTATTACTACATGCAGTCCCACATTCTTATTAGCCTTATTATTGCTCTACCTTTTCACATTTTGGAAACATATAGTAGACACAAGACACACTTACAAAACATAAACACGCACCCGTCTTCACATAACACAGCTTCCAAGTCATATTTTTAATTTTAGGTTTTCAACAACGGCAAAAGTTCTGGATAGCTTGACATAAATTTAACAAAATCATCGTATGCTTCTGCGATGAGGTGATCATCGTCCCAATTATCCCTGTATGTAGCGGATTGTGCATAAATTCTCTTGAACCCAATGTAAAACATCTCTTCTCTCCATTTCTCTATCCGTGGATAGTCACATTGATCCGCAAGCCAGTTATCGTACTCAAACTGCGACAAGATGAATGTTTAGTCACGACCATTTTATCTAGATAATATTTTTTCAGGAAGTAGTGGTTGGAATGTTGTACATACCTGGGAGTCATCTGGCATCAAATGCGTATAACGTTTGGGAATACCCGAGGCTTCGAGCTTATTATAGAAAGCCTTGGTGTCTTCCATCATCTCATCTTGAGATGGGAGAGATACTCTTCCAGATAAAACCGCTGCGACCCACTTGCTTTGTAGCTCAAACATCGGGAAGGGAGTGATCTAGAACCAAGTTAAAACAAATAATGAGATCATATGCAACATCAACGAAGATATTCACGCACAAAAACAAAGAAAAAGATAAGAAACATTAGTAAGATTATTAACCTGCCATGGTAAGCCGATGAAAGATAGTCCTGGGGCAAAAGCCGGAGGAAATACATGCTTATACAACGGTCCAACACGATTATCATCGACCGTCACTTCGCCCCTTGTGTCAAGAAACGGGAAGTAATACTTGTACCTGAACATAACAAAATAAAAATGTCAATGAAAGTGTTACAAAAAAAAATGTCAATGAAAACATCTTGCGACGTTTAAGCTCCCTTGGAGAATTGACCCACAAGGTGTATCTTACCCGGTACAATGCATAATGGTATCGGCGTAAACCGTCTTTCCATTTTGGAAAACCACTGAACCGTCTTCGCGGGCAGTTTCAATCTATAATGGACATAGCGAGGAATCAGTTAATGGTCTTATAGACTCATTGGATAAACAAAACAATCAACATCATTCATTGGCAGGTTTAGTTAGTAGTACCACTGAGTGAAGCCATAGATTGTCGTAACCGGGAAGCATCTCGTAGGTCTCCGGTGAAGTCGATCTAGACGAGACGTGGACTTCCTTAGCGACTTTTGCTATATCTCTGCTTATATCAACGCCACTCGCTGAGCTTCCAATCACTATTACTATCTGCATGGGCAACAAAAAGAAAACGATATAAGAGTTGAGCCAGGAGAAACATTGATTTGAGATCACAAGTGATGAGAGATCCTTGTGCAAGCACCTGATCTTTGAATGGATCAGGAACACGGTAATTGTGGCTATGGATTTGGTTGCCTGGCCATGAATCTATGCCTGAAAAAAAGGGAAGCGTAATTGTCTTGATTGTTTGAATATTTCATCACTAAAGAAAATTCTATTTTATATATATTGCACAAATAAAAACTCTGCTTTTTGGTTACGGACAAATTTGCAAGCAGCATTCGCACTGAGTCCAGTTGAATTACCTATTTGTTATATTGACGTGCAAATTTTAAAAATAAGAATTAAATTTTATACATTAGTTTTCAGACATAATTCTCTTTACTTACTGCTTTTTTATTTTGTAACAAATTCATAATTTTAAAAAGTATTTTTTTAATATGAATAGATGAAAAACCAAACAAACAGAAATTTATTAAACGTCCAAGTTAGTATCTTTAACAAAAAAAAAAGTTGGGAAAATGGGAGCAACTCTTTTGTTTTACACTTTAAAGGGATGTAATTGTAAGTTTGTAACCTATCATAATTTTCGATGTCATCTACAGAAACTAGGCAAATAACATAAAGAAAAAAATGATTAGTCAAAAAACAAAAAAACAAAAACAAAAAACAAATGAAAAACAAAGCTAGGTTACAAAAAAGAAAACACAAAGCTACAAGGGTTGTTTGGTTTATTTACCAGCGATATGAGCATGACGTGGCTCTGTATAGTGTCCGTTACAAACCACGACGGCGTCGTATATCTCGTCGGCAACACCATCGGAGCTTCTTGACTTAACCCTCCACTTCCCCCTATTCTCCTCATCCGCCGCCGGCTCCGCCCTAACAACCTCCGTCTCGAACCGTATCATCTCCTCTATATCAAATTCCTTAGCAAAGTCTTGCAGGTAAGCAAGAGCCTCACTGTGACCCGGATGTCTTCTCGGATCCCTCGACCCGTCGTGTGGTCGGGTCGCAAAAGGGAAGTCGGTGAAACCCATGCACTCTCGGGGGATGTTGGTGCGTAGGGATTTGTAAAGGCTCGAGTGGACCACGGGTCGGGTTGGGTCGAGGCTTAGCGGGTCAGGTTCCACTTGAGAGGTGTAAGCCCACACGCCTCCAATCTTGCTCCCTCGCTCTAACACGACCACTGAGTGGCCTTCACGACGTAGCTCACGAGCAGCCACGAGCCCGGCGGCTCCGGCTCCTATTACCGCCACGTGGCGAGAGGTGGTTGGATCATGACTACTCTGTGCCATGTTTTAGGATGTAGTGAAGAATTGCGATCTAAAATAAAAGAGGAAGAGATTGTAATAATAACGAAGAAGAGAAAGGTGATGGTGTGTTTCAGGTATAACGATGAGTTATTTATAAACGAGGAAAATATGTACCTTAAATGATGACGTGTTAGATCATTGTAGACAATTCTTACATAATCTACTTGTAAGAATAATAAATTCAATTTATCTTTTAGCAAAAACAATATTTAATTCAATTAAGTAGGTAGCACTGCTTCAACCATGCATGTCTATAAGAGAATTTACAGTTTTGTGAAAAATTATATCACTAGCTAAATCTCAACTCCATCGGATTAAGAACTATAAGAGTATCCACAATGGTGTTACCCATTATGAATCCTTAACTATTTTCTTTTTACTATTTTTTTATTTTTTTCAAATTATTAAAAAAAAAATTCAACTAATCGTGGGCTGCCACGTGTCGCGGAGACCCGCAAACAGTGTAAGAATTTCCTAAGAATCGATCCTTATTTATGAGTTTTAAAAATCGAATCCTTAACTTTTGGTGGGATCCACTAATTATTTAATTATTTTTTTCCTAAGAATTTTTCTTAAGGATTCTCTATTGGACATGTTCTAACTGCATTAGTTCCAAACAGTAAAACATAATTTATCATTGATCATATCTCTTTTCTGTATTTATTCTCTCTGATTCTATATGTAGTGTACTATAGATGACATTATTGCATTTTGAAGTTAATGTCTTAAATAACATAATTATGTTTCAGATATAATTGGAGATAACTGATTGTAGCTCTCTTTTTTTATCGATGGTTTATTTGTAGGCAGATTATTGTAAATGATATCTACTAATACTCTTATCTATTCAGTTACAGTCTGTAGCTCTTATTCAGTCTGAGATAAAATAGATCAAAATATTACAAATAGATGATCGTGTGCACCGCGCACATAACCACGATAGAAGATCCAACATGCAGCAACTCAGAATTAATACTTCAAGAAAAAACTTGTAATTACATCTATGGGATTATTCATAAGAGATATAAAGTAAATTTGCTTCCACAATACTTGAATTTTATTAAAGAAGTACTAATTATCTTTAAAGATTCAATGTAAATAGCCTTTTTGGTTACTTCTTTTGAAGTTCGTGCAGACTAATGTATCCAACATCTACCCGTGTCCAGGATCATGTTTACTATTCAACATATCCTTTTTAAAAAGGTAACCTTTTCTACTAATAATGTATACCTTTAGAATAAGTGACATGCTATAGTAATACTCATGTGGATAACTATTCATTTTAAAAAGTCCATACCAATATGCACATCATATTAACCAATATCATTGCATGCAGTTGGCTGAAGGGACCTACTCTTTTTATTCACAATTTTTTTGGTAAAATTTTATTCACTCTATTCTCAGGCTAATATACCCATTAATGTTTAATTGTCTTTTGTAAACTATCTCTGTTCTCTGCCAACATATTCCTATATATAAAAGTATGATAAACAAATTAAGAAATTAGGTTCTAATCTTTTTAGTCAGAAGTTTGAAAATTTTCAAATTTTTTATGATCACTTGAAAGTCCGATTTAGATAACCTCAAAAAAGAAAACGATTAGAATAAGCAAGAATACAAAACAAAATATATAAAACTTAACTTTTACTATAATTTTACGTCTAGACTAAAGATACTAAGAGCAGGATTAAAGCAATATTTAAAGAGTTTTTTAACATCTCTGGACCCATTAATAAACTAAAAATCGGTAACAAAAATATCCAGATAATGATCGACGTTAGTAGATTTTTTATACTGTTTTGCAGGCTCCGCGATACGTGGCGCTCCGTGATTAGTTTTACATTCTTTTTTTAAAAAAGAAAAGGAAATTTAAAAACCTATTTTGGGTTTCATGCGTTAATGCAGGTCTAATAGAGGAATAATGTCAATGATTTTTTTAAAACTCTATATGATCACATCATTTTCCAATACATCCATCTAATCTCCCGCTCTCGAGTAAGAAATCAATTTATGTTCTAGTGAAATCTCCCTCTTGATTATGAGATCGATTTATTTTCTAGTGAAAATAAAGAATAAGCAGTTTTTTCTTACATTATCTACACCTTTAATTAGACCACAAACCCTTTTTCTTTTCTCGTGTGTATATTTATAAAATTAGGAAAAGCTACAAAGAGGTGGCAAATACGAATCGTCTACCTTATTGTTCTTTGAAAATGATAGACGCCAAGCATGAAAAAGTATCCATCAAGTTGCAGCCATATCAATTACCAAAGTAGTTTGAAAAAATTGGAAGCGACGTCTCTCTTTTATCTTCCTGTATGGACAATTTCGTCTTTTTGGACAAAACACTGAAACCCACCACCACTGACCACATCAAACTTTCAAGTGTCCAAAGATTGATCTACCACTCAAGTTATAGGTTCTGAAAGATAATTGAACTGTTGTACTTTTGTTTTGCCAAAATGGATTATTGTTACCAAAATGGACTATTGCACTTGTACACTAAAATCATCACAATATTCACAATTTTCGAACCAATCCCTAAACAAAAATATTTACATTTTGGACTCATCTAGCCATTACTAAAAAGAGCAATTTTCATTTGACAGCCAATTATATCCTTCGCAGTATTTTATTTATCAATTTTCATTTGACAGCCATATATTTATCAAAAGTACTTTTCTTACAAGCATTTATATGTATATTTGATAAAGTGGAGTTTGCTGTTTGATCCACATGATCTTTTGTATGAAAGATTGGAGGGGTCCAAAATTTAAAGCAAGAGACTGGACTCTGGAGGTACAGTGCTTTTGTAAGACATCGTCTACTATTATATTTTCTTAAATATACCTACTACAATTTGAAGAATGTTTTAGAATTGGAACGCCAGCAATACAAACGAGATACGGCAAAGTAGTTTTAGTTTGGTGTATATTGGGCCTTTGATTGTTAAAACGGGCTTGAAATTAGCGGGTTTGAAACGGGCTTGAAATTAGCGGGTTTGAAACGGGCTAGTTGTGTAAAAATATCTACTGTTGACATGAGTAGAAGGGTAGTTTGAGTCATATAAAAAAATGCAAAGACATTATGAACACGGTTTTAAAGTCATTACAAACGAGCTTAACGAGGCTACCATAAGACTACAAGAACTGCTAAAGAAGAATGCTCTCTCCGAAGCTCAGTGAAGAGTTGCAGCAGAAAGAAGCTGAGAGGTTAGAGATTGAGGAAACTAAAGAGTTGGAAGCTCTCAAGGAACTTGAGCCAATGAAGTTAGAAGCTGTGGGAGGAAGAAAATCGAGAGCCTAAAAAGAAACCAATGCTCTGCTATGATAGCTGCAAAGAGACTAGCCGAAGAGGTGAAAGCAGCTTAAAGAGAAAGTCTGCGAGGAAATTGAAGATGATATCTCAGAAGAAAGAGAGCAAGAAACATGATGAACCATCTGGTTCGAGGATAAAGATCACAATACAAGAGTTTGAATCTTTGAAACGAGGAGCAGCTGGGGAAACAGAGAGAGTGCAATAGCAAAGAAGTTGGCAGATAGATATAGCAACAGAGCTTGAAGAGATCAACGCAAGAAAACCCTAAGCGGATAATAAGTTAGGAGGAGATGAAGCTTTGATTTTGTGGACAAGTCTTACAGAGCTGCCTTGTACTTTCTCACATCTCCACTGTTCAGCATGTGGTGCACCAATTTGCTTGGAAGTAACCAACCTGACACGCACCAAGCCGATGGGTGTAAACTCTTGAGAAGCTCGTTAGCATCACGTTTTGCATACAAACCACTTCCAAGAACCGAGACGGTAATATTTGATTCTAAACTAAAGATAATTATTATTATTTTTTGGTCCATAGTTTTCTTCAGCCTATCCCGTACGCTGAATGCTTAAGACGGTAGAACCGAGAAGGACCAGGACGCATCCTAGTTCCCATAAACAACAATACTTCAGTTTTTTTAAGTATTAAAAAAAATAAAAAGATCGTACAAAATTATACTAATAAATTGGAAAATATGTGAATAAATTGTGGGGGATTTTGCGATAAAAGAGATGTACTATGAGTAGATGGCAGAAGCTGGGAAACCGAGTCTCCTCCTCTAGTGTCTCGAAAAAAACTATGTTTGGTCCTAAACCCCACGCACTTCCCTTTCTCTCTCTAATCCCTACACGACAGCTGCAACATAAACTCTATTATTTTTTTATTATTTTCTCATTTCAACTTTATTTATATTACTTTTTGGTTTTAATAATATTTTCTCTCTTTATCGACCTTTTAAAAGAGGACTACTATTACGTCAGTTGTCACTTAATGACTAAACATTACCCCGTTCGAGCATAATTAGAAGAACAAAAAGCTAGGAATCCTAAACACACTTTAAAACCATTATTAACGGAGCATAATCTCTCATATTTTAATAAAAAATAGAGAAAAAGGGAATTTTTTTATTTTAATGATTGTTTTTTAAAATAAGAATAACTCTAGTGAGATATAGTGGTTTTATATTTTTTAAAGTTTAATCGAATTATTAAATAATATTACTAAAATAAGGATGAAATAATCTTCTTAGGTATACTGGATGCTTTTAAAATCTTTGTCAATAATAACCAAACAAAAAAAGTTAAATAATATAAAAGCTCAGAAAAAGATAGCTCCTCTGATTGTAGCACACTAACAACTTTTAATACCCCTTTTTATCTCTCTCTCTCTATCTCTATCTCCCTGTGAGGTTTTGAGAGAGTCTCCTCTTTTATCTCTCTCTTTAGCTGCTCTTCATGATCCCATTTCTTATTTTTGTAAATTTTTTGTGATAGTTACATATACACGTTATATGTGTGGATGTATATTGATGGAGACAATGACCATTAGAATCTGACTCATGGATCTCATTTCTTCTTGAGAGATATTTTTTCTGTCTCTTTTCTGTCTCCCAGATCTGTTCCTTCCCTCTGACCATTTCCAAGCTTCAAGCTTTTTTTTTTTTTTACAGGTAATTCATTTATTTTAATATTTGATATTTTTTCTTAATCTAAAGTCCAAGTAGTAATAATACTATGTTTCTTTTGTTCGTCATGATAAAGTCTGATGCTTTTTCTTTTTTTCCCCTTATAGTTTATAACTGTTTAATTCTGGTTTAGGAATTTATCTATGTTATTTTGTGAATAACGACTCTCTGCTACATATTTGATTCTCTTGTAAGAGCTTTTATGGAATTTTCCATTATAGCATTTACTTGTTTGCATGTTTTAGATTTATACTCTAAAACTATATGTATACTCTTGTAAGGCCGTATATGGAAGATTTTTTTCTTTTGTGTGAATGATCAATATAAGATCAATATCCATCAATGGAGCTTAGTGTGAGGAGGGTTTAGCAGAGTTTTTTTTGTAAGATTTAAAACTGTGGTCGAAAGTAGGATTACGTAGGAACATAATTGGAATGTATCCTTTTTAATCTTGATGCTTTTGTTATGTGCATTGATGTTTCTTTTTGTTATACGTTCATTGTTTTTAATCTTGTTCGTAATAAGCTTCCATGATGTTCTGTATCTGCTCTTGTTAGTTTCCATACGTGTTGGAATGTCAATGTTGATCCTTTTTAACTGTTTGATCTGTGATGTTTGCCATCTCATTTTGCCATTGGCACCTGCGCATTTGATAGGATAAAAGAGTTAGTTCGAGGGAGACGCCATGTATTTCTTTGGTTTGTCTAAAGAAGAAGTGTTGTCACAGAAACGTGTTGTATCATTTAAAGACACTTCAAAGCAGAATCCAACCAGTACTACAGTCACTCTGTTTGGGAGACAGGTAGCTCTATTCAGATTCTAGTCTTGTCCAAGTTTTAAACTCTTCGATGTTAAGACAAACAGTATGTGATGAGCTTTTTCATTTTCAGTTGTATCCTGTGAAAAGCGAGAGCTCCAATCTCAGCAATGGATGTATGAGGATAAAAGATATCGATCTTCGGCTTCCTGCAGAACACTACGCTTATAATAACTCTGATGAGACACTTGGTGGTTCTGACAAAGTTTACGGCAATGGTGGTTCACAAAACACCGTAGAGATGTCAGCGTTGGAAGCTAATGAGGAGAAAGACGCATTAGCCACAAGCTGGAGTGGTAAAAGAAACCAAAAGATTGTTATTGATCTTGAAAAACTTCCCACAGCAGAGGATGAAGATTCTGTTAGCTATGTTACTGTGAGAAGTCCTGAAACAAAACCATCCTTCTTGGCTCATCAATCTCTCTTAGAGGATGGTAGTGATATGGAGTCAGGTTTACTGGATCTTAATAGATTCCCTGCTGCTGATGAGTTGGTTCCCGAGCCTCATTACTGTTTCTTACAAGATCTGAACTGTCCTTACGTCGAAGAGACAGAAACTAGCTGTGAGAAGAGTGGTATAGATGATGCTCCTACGCCTCTTTGCTCTCCTAAACGCCAAAACGTCCATGAAAAGGAAGGTACTGCGTCTCCAGCTTCAGATACTTCTTGCTGCACCACTGAAAACAACTTAACAAGAGGTTCCTCTCCTCGAGCACTGGATCCTTCTTGCCGTACCAGGCTTGAGTTTCCCGTCTTACCAGAGAACGAACGTTGTAACGAGGAGGAAGAGTTCTCTGAAGTTATTCAAATGGCAGCTGAATCATTAGTCCACATATCAACAGTTTCATATCAAAACCAAGACTTGGAGTCAAAGCCTGTGTCGAGAACCAACAGCTTATCTCAGGATCAAGACTTGGAATGTTGTTCCTGCGATTCATATGAGCTACACACATTAGGTATAAGCGAAACCAACACAGAAGAAGACCTTTGTATCTCATCAATGGCGCGGAATGAGCTTAATAACATAACAAGAGGTAACAATAAAGAGATGGGACTTAAGCTGAGAAGAGGGAGGAGAATGAAGAACTTTCTGAAGGAGATACTCCCCAACTTAACGTCGCTCTCTAGGCACGAGATCCGTGAAGACGTTAACATCTTGGAAGCGGTTTTGAGATCAAGAGAGTACAAGAAGATGCAGGGGAAAACGAAAGATGTCAAACTCAGAGCAAACTTGAAAAACAAACGTTCAGTGTCACAGAGGTGCGTTGGTAAAAGAAGGCGAAAACATGAATGATCTTATATGATGATATCTTCATGAGTTTCAGATATGCTTCATTGTGTAATCTTATAACAGTCTATTTTGTTCAATTATTTTTTATATTTGACTTATGACATTGATTATTGATAAGAGGAGAAAGCTAGTGAGCTGGTGACATTCTGTTTCTCATTCTCAAAATGTTACTCAAGTTGTTTGTTAGGGAGAAACTGAAACGTGTTCCATGTGTTGGAATCTTGGAAGTTGGAACATAGTTCGTTAACTCAGCGTTAAAACTGATCATTCTGGACCGTGGCCCAGTTACTTAAGAGGCCTCTAATTTACTTTAAGTTACATCTCCTAATTGTCGTTATAGACTTGTTGCCATCATCTTCACAATCAGTCTGTCTGGAGTTCTTGCCGACCGTGCTGATTCTGC